>JAMKCH010015303.1:0-27616 GCA_023653785.1 Ophioderma brevispina | reverse complement strand
GATTTCACAGTAGACGTTTAATAAACATGTTAACCTTGCATTTTTAGCTCATATTGGAACACTCTACTGTAGCAGTGTACTCATGAAGATTTTCAAATGCGCTCCCTGGAAGCTTGTCGCGTAACTCCGAACACAATGTACGCTTTGACCCAATATTTTGGCACGGAATTACCATATGATACATTTACTGACGAAAAAAAGTTATCAGCAGCTGCAAACCAAAAGTTACTTTTGTAGACAGAAATATACAAATACATGGTAACTATAAGATAGTATATGTCTATGGTTCTTTTTACAATGATGAAACATTAACTTCTTTACATATACGAACTTATCAATACGAATCTAAAAATTCTTAACCCAACCAAACGTCCACTGTTATTATCAAGCGCTTAATGGCTTTTATGTGTTTTTTCAAGCGACTTTTGGATAACGGTTGTCAAATAGAACTAGATCAGCCAAAAGTCCCACTTTTGGCTTCTAAGAACGTTGGTGGTCAAGATCTATATGAGTTTCCGATCCACTCATATTTATAAATTATTCTACCTGACATATTCCATTAAAAACAAAACATCCGTTACACAGTTTTATTCAGTTATTATTTCCAAAAGAAAAGAAAATCTGGTTTCTTTCTTTTGAGGATTTTATTATTGTCGAACATCTATGTTTATATGAACAAAATAGGACAACAAGGTACCACATGGTAATTTTTTTTACTTGCCTGATGTTTCTACGGCCAACAGAAGCTACTTGCATTGCGTGCACGACAGAAAATACTAAATCGACAGAAAATACTAAATCTCATTCTTAAACATGTTAAAGAGCTTTTCGGTTTATTCACTTCAAGGTTTTCTCTAAATTTCTTACATTAACTATTATTCCTGTATACTCGTCTGTTATCGCGTACGCGATTGGTCATATCGTCACTAGACCATAGTATAAACAAACGTATATGCATGGCTGCCGTGAGAACGCCGAAAGTGTACAACAATCATGCAATTTTTCAGACGATTTGATATTAATGAACTGTCATGAAATGCTTAATAGTTTATTCAAAATAATCAGTTTGATGTTGATGTGTTGTAAAATTTCTGTCACAGAGTACAAATACAGAATACAAAATACAAATTGTGTTTATTAAATTAGATTGAAATATGCACGTACATTAGGCACATACTTTTGCCAAGGTTCAGATGATATAACAAGAATCTGGATTTTTTGTTACAGCTAAATTGGGGGACGAGGCGGTAAACACGAAATGTCCCTTTAAACAATAAAATATTATCAAATTTTCATACTGATAACTTTGGCCTCATACCATATTACTACGTTTCATCTCTTGATCATATACTGTATGCATTGTGATCGACTTCGGGTAACGTCGGAGATTTCGTTTCCATTAAACGACTGGCGGGGAGACTATTGAGCGCCTTTTCGTTCGAGAATTTCTTTCTAGCAAGTGCCTGCGCACTTGGGGATAACTTTCGAAAAAAGTGCGCGAAAAAGAAGCACCTGGCGAAACAAACCCACCACACTTACACACACTTGTCAACATGTTATTTTTTTTAAATATGAATAATCACAAATTTAAGAAAAAAAGTTTCAAATGTATGTTATGATATGATAAATACACACCAACTTAATAAGAAACTGGTGTAACATTTTCAACAACATTAACAGCTACTAAATGGTTTTCTTCTCAAACCTGTTTGAAGTTAATATATGGTCCAGAACCCTGTTTGAGTTTAACACTGTGTCCAGAACCTCTATGGTGTTTTTTGACAGTTTAATATATATGTCGAGAACCTTCTTATAGAAACGGGGCAACCAACCACTCACAATTGGGACCGGGTTTGGGCTCACTTTCTTAGTTCCGTATTTTTCATAGTTACAGTTGTTTTTTTACTCTCACGTAAATATTTATTCTCGATGGATTTTACAAGGCATTTGATCGCAAGATGTGACCAACAGCTTGGGATCGCCGTTAACCAAAGAAGGTTAAAAAAAACCAAGAATTTAAAGGTGAAGCTTGATCTTGTTGATTGTAAAAATTGTTTAACCTTCTTTTAAAAAAAAAAACTCGTTTCGGTGGTCTTGAGCAATTGTTTAACTGCAGTGTCCCACAGTTCGATATTCCAACTGTGTATTTCAAGCTCGTTTACGACATAATATTACAAAAATGCAATTTTGGTAGAACGCATCTGACTTGCACGAAATGCCTGGCAAACGCATAGGTACGGGTAAAAGATCAACGGTTCCATGATATTAAAATCCTAAAATGTTTGAGTAAGCCCAGTAGACAAACTATATCGGTCATTGCTCACTAAATTTCCATTTAACATGTTTATTTTTTTTAAATAATTCGATTCTTATCATCACGCCGAATCAAACGAGTCAAAGTCAAAGAGGGTGGGCACCTCCACCTGGCTTTGAATTCGACTTAACTTCCCATCCCTGAACCCTCTAAATCGTAATATTTTTAACTGATTTGCATTTAGGCCTATATAGTTTACCTCCCCTCTTCGTCTGATCCAGAGACTTCAATTTCATGAGTTTCATTAGGTATATGGTTTTTTTTTATCATCGCGTGTAAACTGAATCGATCTACTTCATTCGATTCAGTATGTAGAGATGTCTCTATCTTAGTCCGTAGAACATCGCATTTAATTATTGCAACACAACCATCTTTACCCAGGTTAGCCCGATTCAGTCCCAACGGATCTACACAGGGCCCGCAACATATACATCTCATTTAACAAAAATTTAAATACACTAGGTAAATATCACAGTATACTTCCCTAAAATACAGCATAAAACAGCAAACACCAAAACATAAAACAGTAGTAAATAATACCAACAATTTAGGGAACAAATAAAATAACCAAATACACTATAATGGAGGATTTGAAATATTTGCTCTTGTATGTTTCTTTAAAAAGTTTTCGGATTGAACATTCGTATTTTCAGCATCGATATCGTTCCACATAAAACACCACTGTAAACATTGGGTAATATCAGAAAAAACTATCAGTCCATCTCAGGCCTATCTTAAACCATTTGGCTTTTCGGAACTATAAGACTGAGAACATTTGAATGACGGCTGACTATATCACGAAACCAGCCTAAAACCCATCGATCTTCTAAGATATTTAGCGTGCGCAGATGTTGGAAAACACTAAGTGCGCCGCGCACTTCCAGTAATTCCGGAAAAGGACGCATTATAATGTGTTCTGCGCAGTTTAGTGAATTCCACTATTGGATGCGCAATGAGTTACAATTACCAAGAGTACGCCTGCGCACTTTTCCATTTTTTTGTGCGCAGACCGTGCAAATAGGGGGTCTCACCTACTGTATTTGATAGGAGCCGCACACTGTAACTTGTCAATAAAAAATTCATTCTGACACACAAAGAAGTTTAGCAAATCAGCATTTGCAACAAGAAGACCCTCCAATTAGTAGAGGCGTAATATAACACATGTCCTATACAACCTTGAAAAAATTCAATAAAAGGACTCTTGTATATTATGCACACTGTTAAAAATATTTCCGTAAAATTACGGAATTTATGGAGCACGTATTCCAGTATTTTAGGGTAATTTACAGAAATTCTGTCATTAACGGAACTTTGACAGTATTTTACAGAAATTTGTCTAATATTACAGAAAAAATAAATAGGTGTTATTTTATATTTTAACAGAATTTGTCCGTAGATTTAAAATTACGGAACCAAAAAAATTCCGGAAATATTGCTGCCAGCAATTTTTGAAACATTTCCGATAAATTAACATTTTTTATGTTTTTTGTTTATTCTTAGGTTTTCTAAAACAGATTTTCCGTAAAATTTACGGAAAAATCTGTTTTCTTTAATTTACGACATTTTTAACTGTGTGGTAGGCACCGATATGGATTAAGTGACCCAAAAAATTTGTCCGCCTTCTAGTTGCTTGCGTTGGTCGATATTCAAGGTCAAGGTAACGGACCTTTATAGTGGTCTATGAGGGTTATAACTGATCATCCAATTGGCCTAGAGCAAAGATGGTGTCAATACCCCAAGTTTGGGGGTTCAATAAAAACACAATAAAAAAACCAAAACATGACCAGAATCGATAATGAAAACAGCAAGATACTATTGTAAAATCAGTGGATATCAATTGATAACTAATCAACCATTCTGGACAATATTTCATTTGGACCAATCAGAGCCTCATTACATGTTGAAAATAAGCCAACTCGAAACGCACACAGGGCGCAGTGATTGGCCCTTGCTCCACCACATGTTTTCTCACAAAAAAATTAAAAACAAAACCTTCAAACACCCTTCTTGAGGGTGGAGAATAAAAAATTTGAGGAGGACCAGCATAGTAGAGACTTAATGTGACACATGTCTTGTGTAACTTGAACACATTCTATAAAAGACTTTTTTGTTATTTTGGTAGGCTATATATGTGAATAATTATGGAAAAATTGTCTGGCCTTCTAGCTGCTGCTCAGCCAATTGGCCTAGAAGCAAAAAGTGGTGTCAATAAAAACAATAAACATATTTTAGGCTTACAACTAGCCATCATTGCTTTCGCATAGAAAGCACTTTTTAATCCTAATTTTTTACAAGTTTTTTTTCTCAGCGTAAATATAGCCAATTCGTCAGTAGGACAAATATTAAACACAATATTTGACCTTAATAATGAAAACAGCTACAATATTTTGTAAATCAGAGAATATTGTTCTTGGACAGAACCTCGAACTGATGCATCCTGTGTGATTTAAATAGTGGTACTGTACTTGATGATAGACGCTTTTTGCATAAATATTTCCTTTTGGGTACTATAAAAACCCCATTACCACTGCTATACATGAAGCCAACTCCCCCCAATAGTCAGGACATGGCACGCAGACCAAAATATCACTGACCACATTAAGCAGCGCTGTGATTCGCCCTTCATCAAAATTTTTTCTTTCCTCTCCAACAAAAAAAAAAACCAAACACACACTCCGACCAACTTCCAACGACCTCCTGTGTAGGTAAGAAAATTAACAAATTGCGTGAGCACCATAAGGTCGTGGAATGTAGGTAATCAAACCCTAATGTATCGCCCTCTCACTCCTGAGAGGAAAATACCACTTGTACATCGTCTACTGAAGTGGCTAGCTTTCCTTCACAACTTACTTTTGCACAGAATACCACTGGCCTGGCTTAATCGGTGGCGTGAAGAAGAAGGTCGCAGAAGCTAGCCATGCAACCCCTGTCAACCCCCACCCATAGTCCGCCTAATCTCCTGGTTTCAAGATGTCTACAAAGCCAAGAAGGATTGGACGGCGACACCCTCTCTTCTTGACTAACACAAATGCATCAAATAGACTTGTGGGAAGGTGGAAGTACCAACTTCAACCGACATTGTCCAAAATATCTGGGATGAAGGCTTCTTTATATATAGAATGCCCAGGATGAAGCGTGAGCTCGAACAAATCATATGTCCCAACCAGAAAGCCAGTCAACCAATCATGGTGGTTTTGTGTATGCCTTCAGATGACTGAGAAATCCAGCTGGCTCAAAGTGTCCCTTGCTGCAGGCTTCTCTGAGCTGTCTGCAATCCCGGCCTGCAACTTTGTTGAGACGTGGGCAGAAAGCACCGGTTTTCGGGGTAAAAGAAAGAGGCTGATTCTTGGCCAAAAAGCCAGCATGTGGAAGAATATACCTCCTTGCGCTCAAACGGGGTGGGCTCGTCTGTAGACAGGCTATGTCTATCCGAACCCTATGGCCACAGCCACAAGCCACACCCACTAGAAGTTCCAGAAGACTAAGCTTTCCGTTGGTTTAAACTGTTTCGAAATCAAGATTGGCAGACCAATGACAAATCCCACTCGACTCCGGAACACGGCTACTAACCGGGTACGATCCGTAAAACATCCCCCTTTACTAGATTGGACAAGAGGGGACGTAAACGGTCATGCCATGCCACCATCACTGAGCCCTTTACAGGTCGGTAAAAAATAAACCTCGGACTTCAGGGCCATTAAGTTAACCCCACTCCTGAAAGACTTCCTTGAGGAAATTGGCCAACACCGAAATTGCATGGTATCGACTCTATAAATATCGGCACACCATGTATGATAATCCTATGATGCTCTTGTGAATTTGCCTGAATAGTGAGCATTGCAGCCTGTAAAACAGAAGTCCCACCTCAGTGTACAGTCTAAACAAAAATGTCACCAAGAAGGTTCGAAGCATGGGTGGTGCACTTTGGACGAACGCGTCCGATCTGCAAAGACCTCTTACCAGGCCCCTTCCCTTTGGAAGATGGATCTGTTCCTACAAGCCGATCTAGAGACCGGGGAAACCACAGCTGCCGGGGCCATAATGGGCTACCAAGCAGGACCAGTCAGTCTCGATACAGAGAGCCACTCAGAACTTTTGGAACATGGCAACCACTGAGAAGCTATGAATCAAGCATAATAGCATCAATCCTGACCGGTCCATGGTGGTCCCGTTTGACGCCCGGGGATTCCAAGAGTAGGCCCCTAATATGCCACACTCTTTCGATTCATGACTGGGCGAACAGATCCACGTGTGGGATGGTCCACATCTAGAAGATTGTGCGGCAACTGCAATTAGAGCTGCCACTCCACCGAGGCCCCGACTTCTGTCTGTGTCTGGGATTAGGGACCTTCCTGGAGACTGTCCGCAAAACCATTGTCCGCACTCCCGAAACACGGAGGCGATCAGACCGATTTCCCAATCTCACACCGCACGAATAAGCCGGCAGAATCTCCTACATGGCTGGGACTTGATACACCCCTTCCTTGTTTTAATGTACCACCTTCAATTGTCACAGCGGTACAACATTGCCTCCCCCTGACCACGGGACCATGCCAGAAAGCAGAAAGACGGCGAACAACTTGAGGACGTTTTTGTGGGACGACACGGAGATGGTCGGCGCCTGCACCCCGAGAGATAGGAGGTGAGCCCCCAACTTAAACCGCATCCGTCCTCAGGGTGTTTAAACGCACCATTGTCAGTGTGTTTGATAGGTCACAGGTAGGCTGAATGGGAATCCTTGCCTCATCGGAGTGTCAAAGTATCACCATTGAAGAGTCTAGGTCACCTTGTCTTCCGGGGGAGTAAGGTGGGGTGTTTACCACGTGCCAACAAGTTTCCTCCGGCATCTAAAACACATAATTTTTTGAAACCTATGGCTGCATCTAATCTTGGGACCATTCATTTGCTTTCATTTTAGCCGCAAAATAATCTGTCCCACGTGACGCACCTTACCTTAGTTATTAGTAGACCAACTCAGTTTTGGAGGAAGGGAATGGTTTCCCACACTATTTTTTCTTTTTTTCACTTCTATCAAAAATATGTAATGCTTTAATGCACTTTAATCCGCCTGTGATATTCAAAACAACTACCTGATTTTCCTTTCATAATCACCCCCAAAAACGTAGCAAAATCACACATTCCGGTATTTTTAACTCAAAATAGAAATTGGCTTATTTTTTTTAGCAACAATCGGAGAATCAAGTTTTTGCCCATGGATTATTACTTTCATTAAAACATTACTATGAAGTTCCAATTGGAGGATATGGAACGCTTGTTGATATCTAATGAAAGAGGAACTTATAGCAAGGTCCTTCTGCACCAAAATCAAAAGGGTCAGAGGCGTTGTAACTACGAAATTTAAGGAAGGTTTAACCACCCTTTAAAATGGTTGGAGGGTGACAAGTTTGAAGTACAATTTCATGCAGAGTGCATTCTATTTTGAAAATGAAAGGAGGTACATTGATCATTTTCCCTATATGCCAATTGTGTTTGTTGACCCCAAAAACCTTGGATATACACCTCATTTCTGCTTCTTAGACCAAATTGGTTGAGGATTTTGATCCATGATATGCCTTATAAAGGTCATTGACCTTTGAACCTTGAATATCTGACCAACACAGCTGGCCAAAGGCCGGACAAATTTTTTTGCATAATAATTTCACATATAGCCCTACAAGAATAATACAAAAAGTCCTTTATTAGAATTTTTTCAAGGTGAATCGCATTGGCCGCTTCTAAACTGATTGCTTGTCTCTTGCTTTCTGCACCTCAATAACGCCCCCCAAATTTCACTTATTTTCTTCTGATTTGTTAGCCATTCCGTTTTTCCATGAAAAGCCTTCCATATTAACTTCAAATTTCATCTTTCTGGCAGTACCACTCTTTTTACTGTCGACATTTTCTGTACACTGTCGACTTTAAAAGCTTATATTTTGTGTGTAAAATTAAGTTATCTGAAAAGTTCCCAATAACATATACTGCATGGCTGTTAGTATTGATTTTCACCATCCCATTCAACACCCCTTCCCTCCTATTGAAAAGGGATAAGAGCAATGTACAAATAAAATGTTGTAATCTTGTGGATTTGAATTGAGCGTAAGGTCAATTGAACTTTTGACCTACTAGCACTATTTAAATTTTACAATCACAAAGAAATATCATTGACATGAATTACAATTAATTTTATATGTTTTCATTGATTAATTAATGTCTGACCGTTGATTGTCTATTTATATTTAATCGGTAACTGATAACAATATAGAGTTATTGTATAATTGGAACATTTCACAACTAGTCAAAGTAGTTGTGCACGGCCTTAATGAATTTCTTTAACAGATGTCATTTAGGCATGCTAGTTTACAACAAGTGTGAGCCGTTGAGCTGCCATTTGGGCAATATAGTTTGCCAGGCTTTCCCATTTTCTTTTCTATGAGATATTTGCCTGTCAACATCAAAAAATAGGAGAAAATTGTTGTCCGAAACACAACCTCCAAATATAAAAAAAATAAAAATACTAGCACTTGAATTCTTCCGAAATATCAATTTTCTTGTTGCCAACAGTGTAGAAATTATGTAATTATGTTTTTCCTTGTATTCTAAATTTATTTTTAAATTTTTGATATACAAACATAATGTCCTGAAAACCTTTGTTTATTACGTATCCTTCACAAGCACTTGCTAAGTTTGTAAAACTTCTACTAAAATCTTTGATGTGCATCATTATTTCAAGGTAAACATAATGCGGCAGTTGAAAATATGGTTTTTCACAGCCCACAATGACTTTTTAGTCTAAGAAATGTTGAACTTTTTAAAAAATGCGACCTTAAGGAAGTGTATTACGTTATCCACATTTCTCATCAACCAATCAAGCTATTTAAATATTGATCAAGAGTGGCATAGATACTTTATATTTTCCGACCACAAAAATTATATAAACTTTCAATCAGATACATCTTAGTCATTGGGAGATGTGAAAAATGGTAAAAAAATGTTTACTACGTTATTGTGTATTACGTTATCGTTTATTACGTTCAATGCGTTTTAGTTTACATTATCAACTATAATTTGGTAATGGAATGATATGGTGTCAATTGAATGTAACTTTCGAATAAATTAGTAAAAGGTATCTTAATATTTGTATATTATGAGGTCTAATTTTCAGGCAGAATTCAATACTCAAGGATAACGTATAAACTAAACAAATTGGAGCATATTTCTTGAGTTCAATTAGCTACTCAAACTTTAACTTCGTACAAATAAAAATTGTTCCCGGTAACCTCTCCGATAATGTCATTAGTTGGCATATTTTGTTGATTTTAAATTTTGATAACGTAATAAACCATATTCTTTTGCTGTACAAAATGTTTGTGTGTATATTGTGCAGTAACGTAAGAAGTGTTGTTGGCAATATTATTTTTCCCGTAATAGGTATTGAATACTTAAATGTTTAAAACATAAAACATTTTTTTAGGGTGTGTCTCACCTCCAAAATGCACCGTTTTCATGAAAACCCACCTTATAATTTTAAAGGGGTGCACTTGAAACTCTCTTTATATCCCATATGAAGCAACTGTTCAATGGAAAAAGCATGCACTCGACCCACACGCCAACGGTACGAGTTCGAGCCTCGCTATGGCTAACGTGTTACGCCCTTTATAGAAACTCTTTAATGAGTAAGGTGCTTTACCTCATTATTGCTCTTCTCGACTCAAATGTATAAATGGTGCTGATTTTTGAAGGAAAACTACGGAAAGGCCTACCAATTTCTCTCTGAAAGACTATACTTTTGATTAACGCCAACAGCCAATTTTACCATTAAAAGGTCAATTATCACCTTCATGAACTTCACCTGGGCGAACTTCATCACTTCTTTAATCAATATTAAAGGGTTTTGTGCCAACAAAATCCTAACTATTTTTTTTTATTTGAGGCGTGCCCTGTCACCGACTTGTTGCCCAAGTATGGGCATTCGTAAGGGAAAGGTCACTATTCACGCCGGGGGTTGGGGTGATGGATCATTTGATGGAGAAGACGAAAACATTTTATAAACGCCGACAAAAAACACAGAATAATACGCAACGTGCTGAGCGCGTATCTCTGAGTGTTGCGTGACCAGCGCGTACACTGTTAAAAAAAATTCCGTAAATTTACGGAAATTTCTGGCAGCATTAAGTTAAGGCTTTTCACCAACTAAGATGTCGCAGGGGTTCATTTTTTCAAGAAAAATGAGGATTTTCGCATGAATTTCTCAAAAGGGACTTCGGTGACCCCATTGTTTTTATTGTTCTTAGAAAGCTGACATGATGTGCGCGCAAAATTATATAAAAAAAAATCACAACAAAATTAGGCTAAATTTTTAGCTATAACCAAAAATGTCCTCGAAAAAAATGATTTTTCCATAGACTTATTAGTTAATTTTGGCGAAAATGTGTATTTTGTAATGTTTAACTCAAAAGTGGGACATAGATCGTGACCCCCAATTTTTTTCTTGAATTTTTCATTCATATCGATGAAACCGTATTTATGCGAAGTTTGAAAGGAAAATTATGGCGGGAAGTATATATGACCCAAACCCCTTAAGAGATTATGATATACAAAATCAAAAGTTATATCGGCTACCCTCCGGGTGAGAACTCAATTGGTTGCCAAGGAAACCAAATCTCAGTTGGTCTGAATCGAGCTGATGTGGGCGTGACCCGTGAACTTCAGATGGTGTCGGTATGGAGGTAGAAATGGTTTCATGCTGTTACTTCTCAGAACACTCATCAACATCAACACTTCAAGTTTTCTACTTCAAGGTTTGTTTGTTTGTTTGTTTTTTCAAACACAAACAACTCTGCACAGACAGACGGCAAAGTATTTGCTTCTTTCTACCTCATGAATTTGTGCCTCTTATGTGTAATCGATGTGTCCATGACAACGGCTAAATGCATTAGTTTTGTTGGCTAATTGTGTCCTCCAAAAATTCAATAATTCCATTCTCTGTGGGTAGAACCAAAGTCAATCGTCATCGTGCATCATATAAAATGTAAAACGTGGGATGAAACCACGATCAGGATCCCAGCCAGGGCTATCGCAGAGCCGAAATCAGACAACATGAGGCATACGATAAACATACAATATCCTGCTCATAGAAAAGTGAGTATTTTGCCATGTTACCTGCACTGATTCAAATGATCGCTTGTTGAATAATGTGGATGACGGTATATCATGGACCAGGGATCACGGAGCGCTAGTGTGTGTCTCATCAAGGAAGTTTATAGTTGTGTCATCTGGAGCAATGCCGTGACCGTGGAGAGCAGAGCATTATTTCTCTTAGATTTGTCACAAATTTAGCGAGTTACCCCTCGTGAAAATGTGGGCGATGATCAAGGAGAGGGGTGAATCCATAATACAAGGGTAGAAATGGAAAATGCTTGGGTTGCTCTAAAAATGTAACCAAAGTGTTCGTCTTGTTAAAAGGATGTTAAAAAGGTATAGTTTGTGTTACCTACAACAAATGAATATGGAGATATAAGACAACAATCGTCAAAGGTCATCACCTATGCATGTTACTCCGATTTCCGTGGTGGTTTTAAAACTTTTGTGAATAACCTAGGCCCAGTACTTAATCCATTTGGGAGTGATGTAAATTGATACAGAGTACCCTTCCAACAAAATTTTAGGTACTTTCTGTGTTGCTTAGCAATAGGAATGGAATAATAAGCATCCCGCAGATCGATTGAAGCCATGTAACAATTCTTTGTAAGCAATTGTGTGGCCGTCTCAAAAGTTTCCATTTTAAAATGTTTAAATATCAAATATTCATTGAGCTTAGATAAATCAAGTATCATTCGATGCCCCCCATCTTTTTTGGGTCTGGCAAAAACATTTGACACAAAATCTCCTTGCTCAAAGGCAGTTTGCTCTACGACACCCATTTTTTCTAGTCTATCAATTTCTGTATTAATAGCTTCAATTTCCTCAGATTTATTTTTTTTTTTTTTTTTTTTCTTAGATTTGTCACAAATTTAGCGAGTTACCCCTCGTGAAAATGTGGGCGATGATCAAGGAGAGGGGTGAATCCATAATACAAGGGTAGAAATGGAAAATGCTTGGGTTGCTCTAAAAATGTAACCAAAGTGTTCGTCTTGTTAAAAGGATGTTAAAAAGGTATAGTTTGTGTTACCTACAACAAATGAATATGGAGATATAAGACAACAATCGTCAAAGGTCATCACCTATGCATGTTACTCCGATTTCCGTGGTGGTTTTAAAACTTTTGTGAATAACCTAGGCCCAGTACTTAATCCATTTGGGAGTGATGTAAATTGATACAGAGTACCCTTCCAACAAAATTTTAGGTACTTTCTGTGTTGCTTAGCAATAGGAATGGAATAATAAGCATCCCGCAGATCGATTGAAGCCATGTAACAATTCTTTGTAAGCAATTGTGTGGCCGTCTCAAAAGTTTCCATTTTAAAATGTTTAAATATCAAATATTCATTGAGCTTAGATAAATCAAGTATCATTCGATGCCCCCCATCTTTTTTGGGTCTGGCAAAAACATTTGACACAAAATCTCCTTGCTCAAAGGCAGTTTGCTCTACGACACCCATTTTTTCTAGTCTATCAATTTCTGTATTAATAGCTTCAATTTCCTCAGATTTATTTTTTTTTTTTTTTTTTTTCTTAGATTTGTCACAAATTTAGCGAGTTACCCCTCGTGAAAATGTGGGCGATGATCAAGGAGAGGGGTGAATCCATAATACAAGGGTAGAAATGGAAAATGCTTGGGTTGCTCTAAAAATGTAACCAAAGTGTTCGTCTTGTTAAAAGGATGTTAAAAAGGTATAGTTTGTGTTACCTACAACAAATGAATATGGAGATATAAGACAACAATCGTCAAAGGTCATCACCTATGCATGTTACTCCGATTTCTTTAAAAATTGGCTCAAACTGTTAAATTTTTCCTCAAAGACTGCAAGAAAAATATTTTGCACTGTCTGACATATTTCTCAAATTCAGGGATCAATAGAGGTCAATGGCATTGACCTTGTCATTTATCTCGATACCTCAAAACTTTCATAAAGAGACTGCAACTATACTTTTGTTAATAATTTGAAACCACTTTTAAAGAAGTCGATGCAATATTAAAGATTTAACTTTTGGTCATGACCTTTGACATTTGACAAATTTTGTTTTATACCTCCGCAGCCATACGTTGTGGGTATATATAGCATACAATGAGAGAAACTATGATTATCGACCAACAAAAGAAAGTTTCGTAATAAACTTTATTATCACTGTTTATTGGCTTAAAAAATCAATTTATACCCGAAAAACTAATAAGTTTAGCAGATTAAAAATTTGTTTTTCGAAAAAAAGAACTTATCTTAATATATCAACTGATAAACTTTATTTTTCAAGTGAAATGAAATATTGGAATTGGCAAATTTAATATTTTTTTAAATGAAATAAACAGGCTCGTAGTTAGGGCGAGGAGTGTTTTTAATTCGCCCATACCAAAAGTACCCGCCCTTAAAAGGTAAAAAAATGCTATTTGTGAGCTTATAGGGAATACGAAATATATAACTTTGGCAATAACACCACTTTTACCATATTCACATTTGGGAGAAAGGATCACTTTAAAATTCTAAACAGCCGCTATTTACCCTGTGCATCGCTCAATATTGTTTCAAAATTAAACAACTTGTTTCAAAATTACACAACTTGTTTCAAAATTAAACAACTTGTTTCAAAATTAAACAACTTGTTTCAAAATTAACAACTTGTTTCAAAATTACACAACTTGTTTCAAAATTAAACAACTTGTTTCAAAATTAAACAACTTGTTTCAAAATTAAACAACTTGTTTCAAAATTAAACAACTTGTTTCAAAAATTCACAACTTTGTTAAAAATTTTTTATGTAAATTAAAATTAATCATAGAGTTTTTTTTTACTTTTTTTATTTTTTTGTTAATTTGATTTTTTTAACCACTGTTAAACGGTTCACGGGGTAGACAGCAATTGATTAAATATTGCGAGTTGTTAAAATGTTTAAAAACTTGTACAACATTTTTTAAGACAACATGTTATAATAACAAACTGACAATGTTTTAAAAACTTTAAATCACAGAACTTTAAACAACACTCTTTTTAAACAGTAAAATTTTAAAGAGTGTTCTAACAATGATCATTTTAAAATCAAAATAATAATCCTGGCTACACTGACCTGAAATATAGGAAGGTTGTGGCAAGCTATAGGACAATTATTTGAAAACCACTGTTTATCGCTGACGAACTATTGGCCCTATATCGAACGAAAAACACAGTTCCTGAGTGAAAAATCATTTTATCGCAAAAGTAGTATTTATCGAGCGAAAAAAATTGTTTTTCAATGTATAAAAAACCATCTAAAAATCACTAAATTCAGTTGATCGATAAACAATGTTTATCAATTTGATAAACTTAGTTTATAAGCCGATAAATAGCATTTCTTTTTTCAAAAACGCTTCTGGATAAACTCAGTTAACAATTTTTAAAAAATTGTTAAATATACACTTTTAAATTGGTTGTTTAAAAAGTTGTGTAAAATATGGGGTTGTTAAACACATGAACCTATACCATCTAGTTGTGTAAGAAAATATTAAACAAGTTGTGTAATTTTTTACACAACTCCTGTAAATATGTACACAAATTTACACAACTTGTTTAATTTTTTCTTACACAACTAGTTGGTATAGGTTCATATGTTTAACAACCCCATATTTTACACAACTTTTTAAACAAACAATTTAACAGTGTACATAACATAGCCATTTCTTTTAAAATATTGATTTTTAGATGGTAACATGTGCTGAAATTCCATGATACTGTTTAAGCCCACATTTGCCTTACCATTATTAATTTGTCCGAGAACAAAACTATGGTGTCCAATAAAATAGCTTATGGTAACTTATAGGGGTAAACACTGAATGGTAATTGAAAATGATGCTTTGCAACCACCTATGAAATGGTAGGCCTAAGGGTGTTGACTGAGGTTGGCAAATATCCATTCCCTCATTACGAACATAATAGAAAATTCAAGACTTTCTGGTAAATGATGCAGAAAGGTGTTTCTTATCCACAGATTGGCGACTGTTTGGTTAAATTGTGACAGCAAAGACGGGCCCATTAACATTTGGCTGGATGTGGCCTGAATAATGAATTACACGAAATAGTCCAATATTTTTGAGTTCCTTTTGAATTTTGTGGCATTTTTTTTAAATTTACGGATAATGCAAGCTAATGCAATAAACAAAACATTATTGTCAAATGTTTGCAAGCCTGCTTTACAAAATTCTGAGCGGTCTGTGCAGGGTAAGTCAAAAAAGTACAACCAAATTTAGCTATTTTTCATGTGAAATCCTTTATGCTATTCAAAATCTTTCTTCCTGTAGTATATTCCCTGTTTTGTTATAGCGGAGCGGCCGAGCCTTGAAAAGTCCTCTAGTTTTCGAGTTACCCCACCCCACCGTACAACAAAACACAACCACCTTTATTTGAAGGATAAATATATAAGATTTAAGAAAATGATTGTTGTGGTTGAAATATTTGGTGGCAGGGATGATTTCTATGCCGAAAAATGAAATTTGGCCTGCAAGTTAAGCGAAATTATTATTTTTTATATTTTTTAAGGTAAAAATATTACAATCTTATTTTTATGGTATCCTTTTTGTTATTGATATAGGTTTTATACACTGCATAAAGGGTTCAGGTAATACTCGTTGTGCTGACATGTGATAAAAAGGATGCTTTTTTAAGGAAAAAAGGTGATTTTGGGGCTAAAATTCTAGACCCTTTATATATTGTATAAAACAGAAATCTATAATATAAATGTCAGAGATTGATAGTATTGCATGATGATTAAAATTTGTTTTGCTAAGAAATTAATAAATCTTGATATTCTTAAGTTTTTAGCTCAAAAACGTGATTTTTTGACCCAAAAAACACCCCTGCCACCAAAGTTTTTGACCACAACCATCATTTTTTTAAATTATTTATTATTATCTTTCGAATAGAAGTGGTTGCGTTTTGTTGTACCGAGGGAGGGGTTGTCAACAATTTTGCAGTCCAAACCGCTCCACTATTAGCTCTCATATAAAAATTACGGCTTTCAAAATAGATTAACGAGTTCAAAAGTTACGGTTGTGGAAGTTAACGCACCCGATGTGAAAGGCCGAATATGGAAAGATAAACTACCGAGTACTGATCAGCTAAAGGGACTAACCTCTGCGAACCTCTCTTAGTCCCCCCCCCCCCCCCCCCCCCATCCCATGATTTCTTAAAACCGAGTCTTTGACAATAATCCTCCATTAATTACGCATTCTGAATCAAGTTTAGGGAAGACCATGCAGTACAGCGCCGCCAGTGATGGGTGTGGGAGGGGTAAGGGGCGGGCTTTCCGCGCTCAAAATCTTTGCCCCTACTGGCCCCAATAGAGATCAGGAAAAAGTATATATTAAATTGATGGTATTGACAGCTTACCGTGTTCACCTTTGCAAAATGGGTTTTAGTGATTCCCCTTCCTAAATTATATGGTTCCCCCGCCTTCCCTCCCTCTCCAATGAAAATATACCTGTTACATTACTGGGTAAGACTATGAAATAAATTTTTGCACTTGAGACAACAATTTGGAGCATTCTGTCAACTTTCTTGATCTCCATGTAGTAAAACTTCCGAAATACATGTATAGGCCTACAAAACAGAGCAGACTAACTGTTCAATATAAATATATCGTGTAAATTTCATTGAATCTTAAGTAATCTACATCATCGAACACGTGTCCTGCTTAGCATTTGAATTACGCGCTAAAAATATCAACGTGTTTATCTATTTTGAAGCCCTCACGCTGCATAGTAATGAGTGTAATAAGTGTACAGTCGGTGTGTAATTTGTTCGGGCTGAAAATGGATACCTTAACAAAAAATAACTGTAGCCATTGAATATCTTGACCGATTTCCAAAAATTAAAATTAATGTGAAAGCTGATTAAACAGGGTATCTATATCATGAATTAATTTGGAAAAATCCATTAAGGTTCTTCGTAAAAATTCCCTCATTTGGTTGTACTTTTTTGACTCACCCTGTACACATATTGTTCTATTATCACACAGGTCGTATACGTTCCTAAACTTGAAGCATGGGAAACAGGAGAAACAATGTGTAACCATGGATAAGACACCAACGACACCACAGAGGAAGATCTCCAAATTTGATCCCAGGTTCCCTGTTTCTTATCATTCCCGACGCCCGGCAGTAGTTAGGTTTCCAAAATCTTACGAGCATCTGACGAAACAGCAACTGCGAGAAAATTGGTTAGATCGTCACACTATATACTCGAACCGAAGGAACACATTAGGGTGCGTAAAGCTGTTCTATCAGATTGTTATGAAACCAGCACTGTATCCACCAAAAAGAACTATTTTTCGGATCCCGTGATGGGTAATTACCCGTATTTGCGAGCAGAATGAGCAGAAAAGCAAAATGGGAAGAATGAAGCAAAAATGGGTAGAACGAGCAGAAAAGAAAAATAAGGAATTTGGGCAGAATGAGCAGAAAAACAGAATTGGCAGAAAAGCAGAATGGGCAGAATGAGCAGAATGGGCAGAATGAGCAGAATGGGCAGAAAAGCAGAATTGGCATAAAAGGCAGAATGAGCAGAATGGGCAGAAAAGCAGAATCAACAATTGGCAGAAAAGCAGAATTGGCATAAAAGGCAGAATGAGCAGAATGACCTTTCACAATATTGGAGTTTCAATCACCCCCTGCTATACTGCTTTAAGTACTATTCGGCTATTGTGCTGTTCTGCTTTTCTTTCTATTCTGTCGTTCAGCCTATATTCTGCCCATTCTGCTTTTCTGCCGATTCTGTCTTTTCAGCCCATTCTGCTTTTCTGCCGATTCTGCCTTTTCTACCCGTTCTGCTTTTCTACCCATTCTCCCTATTATGTCTCCTCTATAATTTTCTGCCTCTTCTGCCCATTCTGCTTTTCTGCTCATTCTGCCCATTCTGTTCATTCTGCTCATTCTGCCCATTCAATTTCAGCCCATTCTGCTTTTCTGATCATGAACATGCTATCCATTCTGCTCATTCTGCTTTTCTGCCTTTTCCACCAACCTTGATTTTATGGGTAAAGTTCCGTTAATTCTCACACGGGCAAATAAATATGACATATTATCGTCGGGAAATTTGCTGTGTTTTTTTTTTCAAATTACGGTCACAGCTACAACGTGAAAATTTGGTCAGAAGATTGTAATAACGTTTTAAGTCTTAATATTGTTTATACAAGTCAAAAACCAACAATATTAACTTTGAAGCTGAGATTTCACGCCGTTATTTTACGTTCCCTGCAGCTGCAATGGTCTCGTATTTTTACGGCTGCAGTTATTTTACGTTCTTCACGTTTCAGTTGTGAGTCCCAGCTGCCAGTCAAAAACGCCGTTTTTTACAGGTTTATTTTTAACAGTGTATAGTAACACGATTTAATTTAGCTAATCTTGCTCCTTTAACATTGTTCCGGCCCATACCCCTGCAAAGATTTTCCTATTTTTAGTACTGATATTATTTAGGAATGCCATAGACATGTATTTTGGTAAAAGAATCCCTTTGCCTATTATGCCTACTGCATATTTAGGGTAGTGATATTACGTACATTTTTGGATATCCTCTGTTTTCACAAACACAAGAGATAATAACAAGCAGCTCAATATGTCAATGATCTTCAAGTTTCAAACATTCAGTTCTAATTTGAGTCTACTTCCTATTTCCAGATTGCCACTTCCAGGCAACAGGAGCCGCGTTGCCAAAGATGCCTCCAACATCGAATGGAAGATGGAAACAAGCTATATCCGTAAGATAGCTGGACCTCCAGAAACTCCTCACATTAGTGGCAGTGCCCGGAAAGGCCGCAGGCACCTCTTACTGCGCCAACCAACGGCTAATTCTATTTGCCAGGATTATAAGTGGGTTCATAACGGATTGAACGGCGAATTGACTTTAAGTAACACGAGGTATCGTCATTTATTGCCAGATCGCTACACCAACCATTTTGATGGTGACGATCTACATTATTGTGAGGTTCTCGGACAAAGAACCTGCGCAAGGTGTGTTGCCAATACGAATAGACTCACAGCTGTAGAATATCAAAACGAAACATTCCCTGGTATACGAGTTTCAGCAACCGAATTGGTCGCTCCGAAGTTATCAAAGGCCTTGACAAGACGGAGACCAGTGGATGAAAGAAGTTGTTCTACGAGTCGACATGTGTCCCTTGGGGGATTTACCACAGTAGAAAGTCCCCCTCCTTATAGAAAAGGCTCGTCTTATGTACGTGATCGCTCGAATGTCGTCATTTCGGCAGAGAAGATGGCAAAATCATTGGAAATTACTCTTAAGAGAGATGAGAAACTTTTGAAAAAGGGGGCTAAAAGTTAACCTTTAACAAGTTCAAGTTTATTTACATATATCATCAAAAATACAAATATCATCAGAATAACAGTATGCAAAGTCTTATTAATGCAAAGTTATGATACAAAGTCTTACAATGCAAAGTTAAATCAATATACAAAATTTGAGGAACAACAAAAATATAGTATCAGAGAATCAAACAAAGATATTTATAAATATAATATGAAAATAAAATACATTACAAATTGACCAAGTATATACAATCGAGCTAAGGAAGTAGATATACTTATTTTAACGTGCCGAAATTGGTATTTAAATTATATAGACTTCCACCTAAAAAATTCATAGGAAGTTTTTTCCTATATACATTGCCTCTGACACAAAAGTTGGGTGTGAGTTTTTTGCATTAGGTTTCAAAGCAATGAATGTGTATCATATTTTTCTTTTCCTCTGTCCTTAGTTTTTTAAGGTTCATAGATGCAAATTTCAGAAAACCCCCTTCTCAGCACTTCTCCCAATTTTAACGCGTTTTAGCTTCCTGGTGAGAATAAAAACAAAGTACTACTAACATAAAATTGCTAAAACAAATAAACAAACTTAACAGCATTTCAAAAAATGGACTAAGTTAAATCTGGATATAATATATAGGTTAAATTTCAATCTTCTATTTTGTTTTTGCCATGGCAGCTGTTTTTCTAATCTGGCTTAGTAGAGAAAGAGAGAGGAAGGGGGAGTGAGTGTAAGGGAGGGTGATGTCTTTGTCCTGTCCCAATTTTGTGTGTCCTATGTTGGTTGTTGGTGTTATTCCCTCATTGTAATCATTTATATTGCTATGTTTGAGCTTTTGTGTGCTGTTTTACCAGGTGTGCTGTGGATGTAAATGTTTGGTTGGTCTTTTGTGGTGTCTAATGTTTTTTTGTCCCCTTGTCCTTTGTTTTTTGTGTCTATTTGTTTGGTTTTCTGAAAACTCCTGTCACACCTTCCCAAAACCAATCTTCCAATCCTATTTTCCTTGCTCGCCCAATCGTGAACTGTATGCCGCCAGGCGTTGTGTGTCAACTTTGCATTTTCTGTCCTTAAACGATCTATCTGTTTCCCCTTCTCTGGTTTTTCTTGTTATCATTGTGCTCCCTTCCTTTCCAGATTCCCTTGTCTGCACTGATGCCTTGGCTGTAGCTCTCTGTTGAGATTTGGGCTAAAATTAATCCTAGGTTATCCATGACATTGATATCTTGATGTATTAGTCTAAAGCTTTTTGAGTAGAAGAGTTTGGTGGACCATATCTGTATATGAAAATTTAAAAACTACTTAGTTCTCCAGGTAGACAAGGATGTGTATATATTTTTAATCTTTCCCTGGAGATGCACAGCGCACGATAGTGGTTGCGAAAAAAAACCCATGTGTGCGCTTGGCCGATTCGAACCACCGGCGACCTTCGTATTACATGCAACGACGCTCTAACCGACTGACTATCACAGGGTTTGGTACGTAAAGAGGAATAGATAGTTCATCTTAGGTGTTAGGTTCGAAATATTATACATACATCCTTGTCTACTGGAGAACTAAGTAAGTTTAAATTTTCACAAACAAATATATCCTATAGTTAAATATACAGTTCTGAATCTATCCGCTTAGAAAGCGAAGGACACCTTATTCGAACCTAACACCTATAGATGAATATATTCGCTCTGTCTACCACCCTGCTTGATACTCAGTCGGTTAGAGCGTTCGTGCATGTAATACGAAGGTCTCCTGTTCGAATCCGGCCAAGCGGACATGGGTTTTTTTTTTTTTTTTGCAAACACAATCGTGCGCTGGCCATCTCCAGGGGAAAGATTAATAAATATATTTATTTTTTTACCACATAATTGGAAAGTTCCAACTACAAAACTAAGTACAGGTAAATAATAAACAACATGTGGCGCAAGCAGATGAATGGCGCAGTCGCAGGACTCGTGTATGGCCAGCAAAAAGGTCCATAACGTATTGCTTCACAGCGAGTTGCTTTCCGAAATAAAAGCAACGCGTTTCTTAGCCAGCCATTCAGGAAAGTCAAAAGCAACCGTTGGTTTGGTAGCACTAGCCTTAGTCTAAAGGATAAGGTCAAAAGCAACAGGTGTTCATAAGAAGCAAGCGTTACTAATGAAAACAACGGCGTTCACCAGCCAATCAGGAAGGTGAAAGCAACGCGTTGCTAACTTTGCTACACCAACCGTTGCTAAGTTAACCAACCAGGAAGGAGAAAAAACAACGCATTGCTAATGTAAGCAACGTGTTGCTTTTATTAGTACAACGCGTTGCTAATGATAACGCGTTGCCTAAATACTGTATACTTAACAACGTGTTGCTTAAAGCCACTATCAATGATAGAGCAGAAAATCTAAAAAATCGTCAAAAATCAGATTTTTGCATGCCTGTAACAAGTACAAGTATTCAACATACCCTGCAAACAGAAGCAACTTTAATGACAAAATCGGAAATTTTAGTCATTACTGTCCGTACGGGCACTTACTATAACACGTAATTGAATGGCAATTTGTATCTTGGAAAACTTACGTTTTCTTCCTTTTCTGTCAATTCTTCAGTTGGGAACTTCGAAAGTATAACTTATGAGAATTCTACAGACTTATCCTTCACTTTTGAGCTATTCCTACATATTTCTAATATTTTTGACTCTTTCAGATAAATCACTGATAGTGTCTTTAAGTACTGTCGGAAAGCAACTCATTGTTTTTTTACTTTTCTAATTGCCTGGCTAAGCAACGCGTTGTGAGCAATAGTTCAAATTTAAATAATTTTGCTTTTGCTGTGGGCAGAGTTAGTTATAATAAAAAAAACTGTTGTAAACGAGACCAAATCAGCCCAATTGCATATCCTAAACACGACTTGCTGTCAATAGAGTTTATTTTTGAGGTATTTAGATGACTGTCTTCTTATCGTATCCAAAAACAGTCTGTAAACGGACAGAAATTACTACACAATAGACTATGGGGCACCGTGATACACACATTTGCTCATAACAGCAAAACGCACCGTCAGAATCAACTGAAAGTTTGAAAATAACCTCTTCTCGGTATAGTGACCAATAAACAAAAGACGAGGTGCAGGCTAGGATCACGAAATGTATCTTTAACACTCCCCTTTGCAGGAGCAATGATTTGCTACACTGTAAAAAAATACTATAAATTTTACAGGAAAATCCTGGAAGCAATTCTGCCAACAAATTACCGTAAAATTTACAGTATACTGTAAACATTATTTTAATCGAAACACTCAAAAAACATATATATTAGCTTATATTCGGGGAGTTATTAAAGAGATTGTGAATGTGTGTAGAGTAAAAAGCACTGACGAACACCCTAACTTAGTAGGCCTATCCACAATTGTTTGCAGTGCATATACTGTAAAATTGACAGTTTGTTGTAAAATGTATTACATCAACTGTAAAATATACAGCAAATTTGAATGAAAACCTGTAAAAGCTGTATTTTTACGGGGTTTTGTTGGCAGAATTGCTGCCAGGATTTTCCTGTAAAATTTACAGCATTTTTCCCTGTAAATGTTAGTACTTAATCGTATAATTGAAGATTCATCGGTGTATAATAATGTTGTTATTCATTCAAAATAAAGGCTTCATTTTTAAATTTTGTCATTAAAGGCCTGAAACTCTGAAATATTGGACATAAAATTTACAGCACTTTCCTGTATTTCCAAATTATAGCCAAATACTGTAATTTTTTATAGGATTTTCCTGTAAATTGCACTGTAATTTTTACAGTGTATACATACAAACAAACCACACATGTGTGTTACCTCCACCGAGAGTGGGATGAGGGATGCTGAAATTTCCACCTATGGCATCAAGATAGGAGGTGACTATGTAAATGATATGAGATATGCTGATGCCATAGCACTTCTCAAATTTTCCAAAGATAGAATTGAAAATCTCACCCATGCTGTGAATGAAGCAGGAAAAAATCTGAACTTACATCTCAGTGTAAAGAAGACAAAACTCTTGGCTGCTGGAAAGAACACGGAATCCAATATGGAGCAGAAAGTTGGACAATTATAGGAAAGCTGATGAAAACAGGATTGACTATGGCGGCAGAAATGTGGTTTGGAGAAAAATGCTTAACATCAGTGGACATACAAAAAGAACCAATGTCAGCATCCTGCAAGAATTGAACACCACTCTGCTTAAAGTCTTGACTTTATTTTTAAATCTAGAAGACTGTTGGCGGGACAAAATTTTTGGATTTTGAAAAATAAGTTCTTTAGACTTAAATAAGTCTCTTTTGGCTTATGAAAACTGAGCTTTAAAGTTCATTTTAGATTTTTGGTAAATCTTCAGTTGGAAAAACTTAAAAACCCAAAATTTAAAATTATTAATTTTAAATCAAGAAAAAGTTTTTCCCGCTAAACAAGTGTTCTTAGATTTAAAAATAAGTCCCAAGGATTTTAGAGAGCAAAACAGGAGCTACTGGGAAAGATCGTCAGTTTAAAGAACTGGCTATTGGGCATGTAATCCGGTGTGAAAGCAGATATAGGTCGGTGGGAGCCATAGTTCGGGCTCAATAGACGATAACCGAATAAAGCGTGACACTTAATGTTTGCGTAAAGAGTTCAACTGAATCGATTGACTATTGTTCACCATGTTCACGGAGTATGAGTACGACGGACAATGGTTACTTCAGAAAAACGCTGTCTTGAAAAGCTTAAAACGCAGTTGTTTAAAAGTTTAAACCCCGAGTTTAAACAAGTTGTTTACCCGGTGAACTGAACAGTGTTGTTCAGTTCACCCGGTATTACACTGGTTTAAACTTTTTAAACAACTGTTTAAAACTTTTTTGAACAGCGTTTTCTCTGTTTCTACAAGGCATGTAATCCGTGGAAGTGGGAGCCCGTTAGCAGCACAGATAAAAGGAAAAGAGGTCGCCAAAGAAACAGTGGTTTGATAACTTCAAGGAATGGACAGGACTCACATAACAGAAGGCAAGAGACTGGCACAGGATAGAAAGGCGTGGAGAGAAGTGACCAAAAAGGTCAGCATGTATTGGGTCGCCAATCGCCAGAGATGACGGAGGCGCCAGGTAGCATGCAGTTATAGTGCCTGCAGGAACCAACATTTTGAGAGTGGGGCCGGGGCCGGAATAATAACCCATTGTCATCATAGCTAAAATTCACCATATGGATGTGGAGTTTCATGCCGCGGACGCGGTAATGACAAAATTAAAAGTGGTGTCCGACTGTGGCAGGGTAGCGGCACGCCATGGGGGAGGGTTCCAAAGGGAAGCCAGTCGTAAAGCCAAAAACCTAAAAGAATAAGGGTGGTGTACAAAAAGGAGGGTGTGTTTTGTGTTCTGGTCAATGATGTCAAACAATTATTCCCCACGATAAACTGTTGCATGTGCACGATATTTTCCAAGATAAGGCTGACTTAATTAGTAAATGTGATACACACCAGTAATGTTTAATATATAGCCTATGAAGATGATTGTGGTGTCAAATTAAAGATTTTTTGGGTCAAGGAGTTCAAGAACTCTATTTACAAACTGCCAGATGAATATAAAGTAATGGCGTTTTCATGGTACCACATATAAATCGTTTATTACCTCATGCATACAGCGCCTAGGTGACAATTTTTGTGACAAAGTGGATGTTTGTAGGTCAAGGATTTTAACAGCGATATTCTCAAAACTGTCAGATGACGCGTGGTCATTTAACATTCATGGATTACACAAATTTGACACCCAAAATAAAACACTTTTTTTAATTTTTTAGGTTTTTTCTTTTTTTAAGTGTTTTTGGGAATTTTGATATTTAGTCTGTGTTATTTTAATAGAACTATTATTTGTATTTTTAAGAAAACTAAAAAATTAAAAAAAAAAAAAAAAAAAAATGGCCGCGAATTCGAAATTAAATGGCATCCTGGTCACAACGTGGCACACCTATTGGTAGTCAAATGTTTTGGGGGGTTTTTTTTTTGTTAATAGTGGCCATAAGCGCAGTTAGGAGAACTGTTCTAAGGAGAGTTTACTGAGGAGTCTGTGTTGTATTAATTTCAGCATCGGGTTAATTATTTTATCACTTTGGGCCACTTAAGGCCTGACCTTGCAGTAAGTTACACTCTTGTTACCTTGTACTTAAATCTTGACCACTATCTTGGAAAAAGTGACAATGCAACTAAACTCACTTTTATATCATCCTACAGTTTTGAGATGGTTTATTGAACTCCTGAATGACCACTGAAACCTCAATTTGTGACACCCAAATCATCTTCTTAGGTCATATAATAAGAAATATACGGGTTTCTTTGACAGATGTCCGCCATCTTGAAAAAATAGCCGTGTATATAAATTTCCATGACTCGACAATTCTGTATGCCAATTGATAATTTTAACCTCTTGAACCAACAACATACATTCACAACACTACGTCACCATCGGTGTGCTATTATCTTTAAAATGGCGGTCTTTGGAAATGTTGGTTTATGTAAATTGCCATCACTTTTATTTTTGTCAGGCCACGTATTTTCATGAACTACACAACCCAATGAACGATTTTAGCTATGATTGCGAATGTTATTATTTCGGCCCCGGGGTGTATACATCTAAGGCCCTTTTTCGACATGAATGTTCATCACTAGTAGTAATATTGCCTTGAAACATAGACATGGGTTATAAATTTATTGTGCTGACAAAGCAAGAAATTGTGGCAAATTCTTTAGGATGACCCCACCCCTTTATTGTCACACCCTATTATTCACACCCACAAAAATCTATGTCTTGTAGCAATGTGCTCTCGAATGTTTCTCCACACCCAGCTTTAACCTCTGGTATCCGAGTTAAAGAGACCTATGCACATTTGAAAAATAGTGCGCCACACAAGATTTCAAACGATATTTTTGCATGCGTTTAAAGCATTTTATATACAAAAAGCCTCACCCCAAATAGATTAAGACCAAATCAGCATACACTTATGGGTAAACATAACGAAATTTTATATTCGCGTCCGCCGGCGCGCTAATTCACAGACGACAAATGGCGTTTTAACACCAGAAAACGCGCGCCGTATGCACGTTTCTCACTCCCCATTCCACACGTTTTGGACCGTCATACCCTTTGTGGGTTTAATATATTGATACGAGTCAAAAATATTCATGTACATTACACATTTGTTGATTAAAGTTATGACTGACCACTTAAAAGTTGGCAAATTACCTAGCATTGTCTTATCCTCATATCAATGTCCCTATCTGTTTGGGTATGTTATTTTATGTGTAAAATATATCTCTGTTCTTCCAATGGCCTAGACTAGCATTTGCAGAGCGAATTGAAGAAGTTCTATTTTTGTGAAACTGGCCAGGTGCCGCTTAAACTGGGGTCTATCACCCACCGGTCCAATGATTAACGCTACTGTAACTTACTTAGTTGTGGTCGGGAACCCCCTCCCCTCCTATGGATCGAATGATGGTGTGGGTAAGTTGCAGAGGCCGAACTCTGCGTCCTTGTACTATCGAGAACCACTGAAGGACACGGATCCCTTCACATTAAGTTCTAAGTTTAGTTTATTGTCATCTACATCTATCAGCATACATTGGTTAGCAGCACCTGCAGTCGAATGGATGCATGGAGATATTTTTGCTTCTGATCTTTAATTTTGTGCAACAAGTACCCTGCCTACCCCCTTACAACTTACCCCTCCCGCTTCAAAACTATTTATATTTATTTACTCCCTCAATAGCATTCAAATATAATAAGTTCTTGTGAATTTTCAAATACCACAATGCTTTACAGTCACCCACAAAATAGACCAGGGTAACATACTAAGCTGGAACTCACCAAAGTGTGTGAGGCCTAAGGACTGGGAA
>JAMKCH010015302.1:0-74166 GCA_023653785.1 Ophioderma brevispina | reverse complement strand
CGTTTTCCAGGCAGATGATCGAACTTGGCCCAATGCTTCTCATTGCATCTCGGACAGTTTCCCCTCAGGAGGCCAATGCTTTTCATGGCATCTGGGACGTCTTTTCCCGAAATGATGCGATGCTTTTAAATATGCATCTGGGACTCTTCCTCGGAAAATTGATCGGATGCTTTTAAATGCTCTGGGAGCGTCTCCGGTAAAATGAACGCTATTCTTTTGAATGCATCTGGGACGTCTCGCCGAAGAATTACGCGATGCTTTTGAATTCATCTGGGACTTCTTCCGGAAAAATGACTTCGATGCTTTTGAATATGCTCTGGGACGTCTTCCCGGAAAGACGCGATGCGTTTCGTTGCCTCTCGGCCGTTAGCGATTTTACGTTACTTATTCCTGTGCCGGGAAAGCGGCCGAGATGCTTCAACTGCAAAATTTGCAAAAAAATGCTTCTCAATGCATCTGGGTCTGGGCCGTTAACCAAAAAATTAACAATGCTTTTAAAATGCATCGGGCCGTCGGCCGGCAAAACTACCGGTCCGGTTAGGGTTAACGGTAGGCAGTGAGCTATAGGGTTGAAATTGGTAAAGGTCCATTCTGAGTACAAATGATGATACAGGGTGATCCAAAAAAAGTGTGTGGTTACACCAATTGAGCGATTTTTTCATGGAACATTCTCTGTGTCGTTCCATAGATTTCTTTTTGTAGTACATTCCCTGTTTTTGTTAGCTCCATATAAAAATTACGGCATTAAAATTGATTACATAAACGTTCACTAGTTACAGCTGCAGAAGTGAAATACCCAATGTGAAGACCTGAACAGTTACACGCTATCCGTAACTCAAAGAGTACTCTTGGATTTTACGTTCAGCAGCTTTGTTATTTGCAGCATATCCTCCTCTAATTAAACATTTGGAATAATGTCCGGGAACCCCAGTGACGTACCAGTCTGTGGTGAGGGCGTGGGGGGGGGGGGGGTAAGGGCGGGATCCGCACTCCCAATCTTTGTGCCCCCTCCCTGGCCCCAATAGGGATCAGGAAAAGTAATAAATTTATAGTATTGACAGATTACCGTGTTAACCTTTGCAATTGTTTTAGTGATGCCCGAAAAGTTAAAGTTGTTCCCCTTGCCTGGCCCCCCTCCCCAAAATGGAAACATATGCTTTGTTACAAAAAACATCGTTGGGTAAGACTGTAAAATTAACCAGAATCAAAATAATATTTTATAAATCAATATTAGACTTCAACATTTGAAGCATTCTTTTATTCTTTGATTTCCACGTAGTAAAATTTTCACAATATAGTGGGTGTAAACAGATAAGCATTATACTTTTCCATTTAAATATATCTTGTTAATTTCATATCTTAAGTATTCTATATTAATCATTCAACAGCTTTCCTGCGCACATTTAATACGGCGCCAAAGAATCAACCAGTTAATTTTTTTGAAGCCTTACATCGGCGTACCCGTTGCTGCGTAGTAAGAGTAGTAAATGAGTCTCATGTGTACAGTCTGTGTGCAATTTGTTCGTGGCAGAAATTGATACCTTCACAAAACTGTAAGCCTTTGAATGGCTGATCGATTTTAAAATTTCAATATTGTGAAAGGCTGATTAAACAGACTATCTAACACATAAATTAATTTGGTACATTCTGTAATGTGTTTCTTCATAAAAAATCCCTCATTTGTTTGTACTTTTTTCTGACTACACCCTGTATTCACCAGAGTCAACATCCGACAGTGTTGTAAAGCACTAATTTGTGGCAAGAATTGTTCACAAATGGACATAATGCCACTGTCTGTCTTAACACACGGTAATACTTACAAAAATTAATCTAACCATATAAGAACTGTCAAGAAATTTCACATGCCCCACACTGTAAAGTTTCAGAACGTAAAATGTAACACCTTTTGACACCTGACACGTGTTCATTTTACGTTTTCTGTGATAAATACGTCCAGTTCCTTAAATTATTTGAAAATATTACGAAAACACTTAAATTATTACAATCGAATATATTTCCATTTTTTGCTGGCCATCGAGTTAAAATAAAAAGTCAATTTTTCTTCGATCACTGAGAACACATCGGGCACCTTAGAACATTGGCGTATGAACAAGGTTTCAGGCCTTTGAATTGTTCATTTCACTCAGATTTTCTGAAGCGTGAACACTTCAGACGCCCTGAAGTGAACACTTCAACGCCTAAAAAATGCCAATGGTGTAAGGTGTCTGGTGTGTTCTCAGCGACTCCAAGAAAAAATTTCACTTCTTTTATTTGTTACTCTGAGGCAGCAAAAAATGGAATCATTATTTCAATTGTTATCATTTATTAGTTTTCTCCATATTTTCCACATAATTTAAGGAACTGGAAGTTTTATCACAGAAACCGTAAAACGAACATGTGTCAGGTGTCAAAAGGTGTTACCTTTTAGGCGTTCTGAAAAATTTACGCCTTTGAAGTGGTTTTTTTCTTAGAACATTGTGTGTACGCGCAAGTATTAATTTTTTATGTGTTTTACCCAATGATCTCAAATGGCCCTAGAAACCCCTTGACCTTCAAATTTATGAACACCCTATATTACCCGTCCTCAGCGTTCAAGCAACTTTGGTGAATAGCTGTTTTGAAAGCTAATAAACAATTACTTTTTTAAATATAATTTGCATATTTTTTGTTTTTTTAAATGTTATAAAATTATTCTGAATATTGGTATTTGTTTTTTTTTTTGGGGGGGTGGAACTCTTGTCAGAGCAGACAAAGGATCTTCCCCATGCTCTTTGGTACCCTCATTTTTTAAGTAAATAATCACTGATGAAGATGATACGCACTGTAATAAAACATTTTGGAAAGCATTTGGTATTATGCCACCACCCTAGAAGTCGGCAGCCGCAATTAATAGAACTGTCATTTTGAAATAGGTAGTGGCAGAATACTGAAATCATCCTAACAGTTTCACTAACCTGCCCGCAAGATCCTGAGATCAGTCATACCTGGCCCATTTAAGCACTATTCCGATGGTTTTGTAAGTCCAACACAACTGCAACTGTGCCTTCATATTTTTGATACAATGTCAACTTTCATCAGTACATTACTACTATACTACCACTGCAATTGAAATTTAGTTTTGTATATGTGCCCTCTTTTTTCAAGATACAAAGCATTGTTAGCTGTAAGTGCAAAAGTGGATTTCAATCATAATTCTGACTCACTGATTCATCCACACAATCACTTAGTATCAAAACTTCCCAAAATCCCAATGTCGTTGCGAACTGGGTATAGTCAAAAGCCCCCCAGTTTACACTAGGCCAAAAGTCGAATTGAATTCGATTGAGTCGTCATCATCGGATTTCACTTTGCCCGAGTGTAAACACGAGCAGTCGTAATCGATACGTCTTCAAAAAGTCGAATTCGTAAAGTTGCTTTTTAGCAAATTACTTTTGAGGGAATTTGAATAAGTCGTCATGAATTGCGATTTTTTTTGCAGTAAAACGGAAACACGTAACGATGTCATGTGCAAGCCTGGAAAAGTGTGGGAACTGGGAACCGGGTTACAGGGAAATCTGCTAGTTTTGTCATTTAAATAAACGAGAATACTTACGAACTTGAAGGGAAATTTTGCAATCTTGGAGGGAAATTTGATGTGCGCCCTGGGAAATTTCGCAGTTTAGCCAGCCCTCGTTCATGTCTACGTGGGTTGTAAACAGATGGACGTGTGTCCTCAGCGCATTTCCGGCCTTCACCAAGCAATGCAAGTGTTTCTAAACCACTTAAACATGAAGGTAGCGCGGTCATTTCAAGAATTTCGGGAACTTCGCGTTGTGTCTTCGTTTTATCTCTACTTTTGGCCGTTGTTTCAGGGCCGGCGCAAGATATGCGCCAGGTGCGGGGATCGCCGCACCACTTTTTGAGACGCAAAAAAAAAAGAGCGAGAAAAGAGAGGAGGAAAGATTGGAGAGGGAGAGAGAGAGAGAAAGAAGGGAGAGAGAGAAGCAAAAGAGAGGGAGGAGAAAGAGAACGGGAAGAGGGGGAAGAGAGAGAAAGAGACAGAGGGGAAGGGAGATTCGTGGAAAGTGGAATTGAAAGTTCGATTGTCTTAAATAAGTATGGTATATGGGTATTATCCAAAAATTAGGTTTATAAATGGCGGATTCCAAAGGGAGCCGTCGTCCCTCCTATCCAACTCGCAAAAAAATCAATGCGAACACTGATACTTCTTTAATTCCAAGACTATTTTTAAGTCCAAAAAGACTGATATTAAGTCTAACGCGGACTGGAATGGTGACAAAACCCTTGACTTAAAACTGAAACTATCCTTAGACTAAAACTTTAAGGCCTGTTGAAGATTTAAAATTTAAATCCATTGGACTTAAAATTTAAGTCTTTCAGGTTTATTTTTAAAGGCTTGAGGATTTAATCAGTTGAGTCTTTACTACAGATTTAAATGGGTAGTCGGCTCTCAGTTGTGCCCAGATGGGACTGGTGTTTCACTTAGGTTTGAAGCGGTTTCTAGACCAAAATTTTGGTAGATTACGAAATACAGGTCGGGTTTTGAAAAAATGTGCCCAAGGTGCTATTTCCCGGGGTGCTCTACAAGGGGGTCCGAAATTAGGTGAGTGTTTGCCAAGTCCAAGTATGGTGATTATTAGTATCAAATTATATGTTGTGAGGCATGACAAATCAAGGCGATACCTTTACAAAATCCAATATGGCTGTCTACCTCAAAATCCAAAATGGCGGCCAAAGGGCGCATTTTAATAAGTAATGTAAGCCCACTATGTCAAAGTCCAAATTCAATTGAATTTTAGTTTATACATAGTTTTGAACACGAAAACAAAGGAGCTTACTTTTCAAAATTCAATAGGCTGCCTCTAACTCAAAAATCCAAATGGCAGCCAAAATTAAGGGGAATATTATATAATTAATTGTAGGCCTCCCTAGCCCATATCCAAATTCAATGATATTTATTTTTATACACATGTTTTTGATCACGAAAAAGCTGATGAGTACTTTCCAAAATCCAAATGGGCTGACTTCTACCTCAAAAATCAAAATGGCGGCCATAAGGGTTTGTACTCTCGTATAAATAATGCAGGCCCCTATTCTCCAAGTCAAAATTTCAATGATATTTTCTTTATTACATATGTTTTGAAGACGAAAAAGCCACAATGAGAACTTTTCAAATTCAAAAGGCGGCTTAGTGAGAAATCGAATAAATGGAGGCCAAATGACGTCAAAAATGAAGTATAAATCATATCAAGTAAAATGATGATGAATATTAGTACCTTATGTATAGTGTATTTTGGACAAAGCAAATCAGAGATGGAGAAAATGGGACAAATAAATGGCTGCCAGCTGTTGAAAATATGTGACTACCTTACTCTGGCAATCATGTAACATAGCCAGACACTGTTTTGCGTTATTTGCCCTAAAAAACATATCACAATTTTTTGCAGATTTTCAATCCCTATTTGTGTTTTTGGAGTTCATGACTTCATAAGATATCAAAAATGAGTTTGATACAAAAAAAAATATTAATTTAATTAATAAGATCGAGGCATAAATAGCAAAAATCCCTTGGGTCTGATACTAATGGAACAAATTGGCTTCATTCTTGAGAATGCAACAAAGAATTTAAAATCTTCTAGTACCATTACCCAAAATAAAATATATCTAAAAAGTATACTGGTGTCATTAAGCCAAATGTCTTGTCTCGCTATTATCTCAAATCTGAAAATGTTTGAAAAAAATCCAACTGTTCCCTTTCGTCAGAGCAGGTCACAAGTCAAAATGGCCAGCCAAAAAATGTCATTTTTTGTAAAAAGGATGGGAGAGATTTGAAAATGGAGTCCATATCATCCTCAACGTATTAACATAAAGTTAGCAGTAGGCCCATAAACATTCAAACAGACAGTGTTTACATTTTTCCAAAAGATTTGTGATACCATGCGTAATCGCCAAATGACAAGAACATGTACTTTTACAATGATACCAGTATACTTTTGAGATATAATGTTATTTAAGCGACTAGATAGCTCAAATCAGGTAAGCGCTCGACTCGAGTGTATGCTCATCCTGCGTTATTTGAGTGCGTTCGAGCCCTTGAGATTCAGCTAGCTATCTTGTAATTTCACTGGACAAGAAACTAAAAGCTTAGTTGTCTCGATGTACCCATGCGATATTGGGAAGCTGATACCGGCTGGGCGAATGGTTATCTCGATGTATGTTGGCTGATTAAGGGAAGCGTGATCCCGATCTGCGGCAGCCTTGTGAAATGATGCTAAATGGTTTATGTTATGTGGGCCACAGTGATCATGAGACCATTTGTGAAGCGCTTAGAGGCCAATAGCAATAAGGCGCTATATAAATTCGGGCTATTATATTATTATTTGGGTACTGGTACTAGAAGATTTTATGCTTTGGCATTCTAAGAAATGAGCCAATTGTTGCCAGTTAAAGACAGTAGCCCAAGGGATTTTGCATAGTATGCTCGATATATTAATTAAATAATATTTTTTGGTATCAAACTCATGTTTTGATGAGAGCTTATGAAGTCAGGGGAACCCAAAACACAAAATTAGGAGTTGAAAATCTTGCAAAAAAAAAAAATTCGTGATATATGATTTTAGGGCAAATAACGCAAAACCGTGTCTGGCGATATGTTCAATGATTTGCCGAGTGGTCACATATTAACAGGCTGGAGCCATTTTTTATTTTTCATTTATCCATCTCATGGGTTTGCTTTAGTCCAAAATCACATCCCACATAGACGCAATATATGGGCCCAAAATGGTCCCCTTCGGTAGCTTGGCATCGGCATTAGTGGGTGGCTTTATTGGTCCTTTCTTGGCTCTCCAAGGCAATAAGGGTATTCGTTTGGTAATTTTGGAATCGGGTGGAAACACGTGGGGGCTATTGCATATTGCGCCAATAAATGGTTTTCCCTTGGCAGCTTGTTGCATCGGCTTTATATCGGCACCCCTTACTGATCCATATGGTGTAAGGAATATGACCAAGACAAAGCAGCCAATTAGAGCCAATTTATGGGAACATGGCCCTTATTGACTTAAAAGGGCAATTGATGCTTAAAAATAGCGGGCGAGAACTCAGGTCAAATACATATAGGAATACACTATAAGTCTCAACAATGGGTGTTTAAAAGGCAACATTATTTCAATGCCATTATACTATATTATACACCGTTTCATTAAAAAGATGAAGAAAACAAATAAAAAAAATAAAAAAAATAAAAAAAATAAAAAAAATAACAAAATTCTTAACATAATTGTTGTAAAAGAAACATCTAGCCATCATTGGCACAACACGGCATAACATGGGTATAATCATGGTTAATATGGCCAATATTGGGCCCCTGAGCAAAATATATTATCCAATATGAAGCCAATATATGGGGCCAATAAATAATAAATATGGTCCAGTATTGGACCACAGCCAGTGCTATTGGGGGTAAGTACTAAGATATCACAGTTACTTTGAAATGCAATATGTCATTTGGCCGCCATTTGATTCTATCTAAAGGCAGTGCCTTTGATTTGAAAAAGTATCTATTGCTTTTTCGTCTTCAAAAACATATTGTATAATAGAAAAATAGCATTTGAATATATCATTGGCGAAGAGGGGCCTACATTATTTATTAAAATACCGCCCCTTCTTATGACCGCCCATTCTGAATTTGAGGTAGAAGGCAGCATATGGGATGTGGTAAAGTATACTTGGCTTCTTGTCTCCAAAAACAAATGTTTAAACTAAAATATCATGAATGTGGACTGGGGATAGGGGCCACATTAGTTAGTAAAACGTTGTGCCCTTTGTCCACCATGTTGGATTTGAGGTGAAGAAGGCCAGCCATAGGATTTTTGAAATGATCGCATTGGCTGTTTTTTTCGTGTCCCAAAAACACATATATATAAACTAAAATCTCATTGAATGGGACTGGCTAGGGGGCCTACCATTTATTAAAAATTGCCCTTTGTCCGCCATTTTGGATTTGAGGTAGAAGGCAGCCATATGGATTTTGGAAAGTTAGCTTCATCGGCTTTTTCGTGGATCAAAACATATGTATCAACTAAAATATCATAGAATTGGATATGGGCTAGGGAGACCTACACATTAATTATTAAAAACACAATTTGGCCGCCATTTTGGATTTTTTGAGGGGTAGTAGAAGGGAGCATATGGATTTTGAAAAAAAAAAAAAAAAAGGGTTTAGCCATTGGATTTTTCGTGTTCAAAAACATATGTATTAAACTAAAGATATCATTGAATTTGGACTTATGGAAATAGTGGGGCCTACATATTATTAAATGCGCCCCTTTGGCCGCCATTTTGGATTTTGATGTTATAGGGATAGGGTAGAAGGCAGCCATATTGGATTTTAAAGGATCGCATTGATTTTGTCATGCCTCAAAACATATAATTGATACTATATCACCATCCTGGACTTGGAAAACACTCAACCTAATATCGGACCCCATTGTAGGAGCCACCCCAGGGAATACCCGATGGGCACATTTTATCCAAAACCCGGACCTGTATTTTCGTTCATCTACGCAAATATTTTGGTCTAGAACCGCTGCAAACATAAATGACCCATTCCCATCGGGGCACAACTTGGAGCGGAGAGTGACTTGAAAAGAAACCACAGGAAAACAAATCTTTTAGGGTTGTTTTACGTCCTGGAATAAAATCTGAAAACAACTGTAGAAACAAATATGCACCATTATTTCAATTTAATGAGCATTATTTTATCTTGCAAACAGTCACAGTAACAATTTCAATTTTAATGTGCGAGTTCATAATACAAGTATTCTACTGAAAACATTTTTACTAATTGCAATATCAATAAAAAATTCACAGAAAGCTTTGCCAGATTTCAAAAGGGATTAGCACCATATTATGTTGAACACCACCATACACTGCATCAATTGGAACAAGCTTTTATTCATTACACAGCCAAATTCTTTTATTATGATCCATCACCATGGTACTCTGTGGCTTAATTCAAGCTGGAGTACCTCTGGAGGTACTCTGCCGCTACTCCAACAGGTGCTACCATGATGGGAGTAGCTGCGAGTGCCTCCAGAGGAAACCCATTAATCTTAAGAGACAACTGGCACATTTGAAAAATAGTGCGCCCATCAAGATTTTTAAAATCGATATTTTGCATGGTTGTAAAGCACTCACCTGAGACTATTAAGACCAAATTGCGTCCTTATGGGTTCACAGAACGATTTTATATTAAGGTCGCCAACGAAAATGGGCGTTTCACAAGAAACGTGCAACCTACTGTTCCCCACACAATGCACCCTGTTTGACCGGTTTGTAACCTTGCGGTTTTAATATCAGGAGTACGAGTCTAGATATTATGTATTACCCTTTTGTTGATTAAATTTATGGAAGAGGCAGGGAAGGTGGGAACTAGAGGAATCCCTTTGCCCAGTTCGGCCTACAAATTACCTAGATGTCTTTAACCTAGCTCTTATTAACATCCCTAATCTGTTTTAAGTATGTTATTTTTTAGTGTAAAAGTATCCCTCTGTTCTCCAGTGGCCTAGAATATCATTTGAGAGCAATTGAAGAAATTTTCATATTTGTGAAAATGTGCCATTGCCGCTTTAAATACCACTGAGGGGTTTAGGGTATAAGCATAATTTGAGTTGCAATGTCTAGACTAATTCTATTTACACCAATTTTGTAGCCGTTTGAAAAACATGGAATTGGAATGCTGATACATCAAGGACTCAAACCAAAGAAAAATCGTCTAAAGTCGGCACGAATTAGCCGAAGATCATTGTGGCATGTGACCCTGGGAGAAGTTCATTAAATTTGAACAGAAATTGAGTTAAAGATAGAATTTGATTCATTAAATGTACTATCTGAGTTCAAGTCAACTTTTGAACTTTGCTAGCATTGGAAGGATGCCGCATATTATTATTGAACCAACATCACTACTTGCATTTTAACTGGAACAACAAGTTGTAAATTATACAGCCAAATTTTTTGCCTTGATTTGTGGTCTCCTATCACCATGTACTCTCCGTGGCTACTTCAAGCTGGAGTACCTCTGGAGTTAACTCTGCAGCACTCCAACTGTGCTACCATGGTAGTAGCCTGCAGAGTGCCTCCAGAGGAACCCCATGACGCTTAAAAGTACCACGATACCAAGCTTATCGGAACTCATGAGTCGGGCAGAAGAATTTGACTGTAAGTAAGTCTTGCATGCAAATACAATGCTTTTTTTACTAATTAAACCAAATTGAGGCGGCAAACTCCTCTATTTACTCTTTTTTCAGGTTTGCAGGCATTTGGTGTGTTAATTATGTAAATGAGCTCAGATACCTGATTTTGAACGTTTGATTGGAAATACGGGATCCTGGGTTTCCTACCGGAAATCATTTTTTACCGGAAATTACTATTCACACAATGGACAAGATGTACGAGTAGATAAAAATAGAGCTATAATTCTATGTTGTTTTGTGTGCCATACGGTCATTTTTCTGTAATAACTGTGCGAAGAAAAACCGTTGCTGTACATAAAATTTTACCAGTAACGAGTCTCTGTTGATTGCCTTGTAATTGTTGCGCAACCCCCAATGGGCGCGTAGTTTTAAGGAGGAGCACTAAAACACGAGCGTGCATGGGGTGATGAATAATCTAATTGACATCGTTGGTGCATTGTGGATAGGAATTTTGGTTAATACAAAATGATTTCGGTAGGAAACCCAGGTCCAAGTATTGGACATTGCGTTTCTAAAAAATGACGTTTTAGGTCAAAATTAGTGTGAGGGCACTTTCAAGATTTTTCGCTGGCTTCATTGGCTTTTACAGTTGCAGCTACAAAGATGATCACAACTTCACTGCTCAACAAAAAATTAGCATTTTATCTCATTTAGGTTGCTGTAGCACTCATTTGAAATGTCCTTACATGTTTATCAATGGACAGGGGTCAATGCACCATCTTTATGTACATCAAGGGTAGCATTCAAATGAAAGATTGAAATGAGCACTGCAGACAAATACCTTTAAGAAAGTACTCAAATTTCTGGAGTAGGTGGATTTGTGATCATTTTCATGGCTGTAAACTTTAAACAGCAAATGAGGAAGGCATTAGCGAAAAAATCTTGAAAAGCGCCCTTATGCTAAATTTTGACCTAAAATGTTAATTTCAAAGAAAGCATGTGCTAAATACTCCATGCCCTTTCAATTAGGTATCTTGAACAAAAGCATTGAAAATACCTGAAAATAGGGTAGTAGTTGAAGTAGTAAAACCAAAGTTCTAAATCCAGTTTTGTCCCCGTCAACCCAACCCTCCCACTCTCCTCCTCCAGCTTCCTCCAAGTTCCTGCCCCAGACTTACTGTGGCCCGTCGGGGTTATATTTAAAACTGCCGGGGCGGATTTTTCCCTCAGGAGATCAAGAATTTTAGATTGCTGGGTACTGCCAGGTGACGTTGTCCGGTCAGAGTTTCCCAGCAATCGAGGAAATTTTTGACCTCCTGAGGGGAAAACGCCCCACCAGCAGTCCACGGCAGTGGGTCCTTGTAGGGGAACACGTCACAACCGGCAACGCAAGTGAGCAATGTTGAAAAGTGAAATAGTTGCTGAAGTCCGACTGGCAATTGAAGCAACTCAATGCTTGTAATTGCCGGTCTGAATGTTAGGGTTAACGAAACTTAATCAAAATGACCGTACATACTACATAATACTTACATGCAATGCAACATAAAAAAATGCTTTCATAGTAACTTCACATTTAGCAATTCATTTCTGCACACATGTGCATAACCTTAAAGGTGCATGGACCTGGCTGAGTAGACATTTCTAATTTCTTACATTTTCGTACATCAACAGTATAATGAACATATCGCAACACAGATTTTAAAAAAGTGAACATCGGGAACGTGTAAATTCAAGGATAAAATAACCCAACTGGCAGGGCCTTTTCCTGTTTCGCGAACGCGTATCAAGCTGCTGGAGTTGGATTGACCCCGTTAATGACGTAGAGTAACAAGTTGTAAACAAGCTCAAACGTGGGCTAACCGCCCCCCCGCACACTCCAGATATCGCTCCTTGTCGGTTTCTTTTCTGGGAACTTGAAAAAGCTATTCTGTCGATTCTCTTGTCGGACGGTCACGCTGGTGCAGCGTCGAAAATACAGCACATTATAATCATAATTTCAAGGCATCAAATCAAGAAATTATCAACTTACAAAATACAAAAATAAAGAATAAAATAACGAATTTCTTCAAAAGTAAAAAAAAAACTGTGTACGTATGCAAGAAAAATGGGCCACGCGCAAGTCCGTTCCACGATGTGACGATCGGACGGTATCGCGTACCGCCGTATTGTAGTTTTTCTCGGACGTCACTTCGGGTCACGCTGCCAGCGCGATAATTCACTTTCATTTTGGAATTTCCTTGAAAGCTGTCAAAACACATGAATTATGCCAATTTTTTTCAATTACGGTTTCAATCTACTGCTTCATGCAGATTTTTACATTGATACCAATAATAATCTGACTGAAACCATTTTTTGGTGAGTATTCTAAGTTGTTTTAACAGCCTGTCCAGGACCTTTCAACGCCTACTTTTGACATTAAGGACAGTTTCTGGAGTCTTTACATTGCATTGCAGCTTGGACAACAAACGTTTGTAAAATGAGGTAGAGTTTTTGCCTACATTCTTTGAATAAACTAGGTTGCCAAGAGACATGCGGAGGCCGGATTATGGATGGCCAACATCCCTCTCCATCACCTTCCACATGCACATGATCTTGAAAGCACTTCAGGTACACAAACTTCGTGTTCCAACCAGATTGCCGAAGCTGGTTAACTGAAGACTTGGCAACTCTCAGGAAATCATCAATATTCTCACCAAGATGAGAGACAGAAATGTCTAATCTGTTTGAAAACAAAAGGCAAAAGAGAGTGCACTAGTAGAATACAAGCCTGTAGATCCCGTGGACCAAACTATGGAGACCACAAAGATTTGAGGTGTCTTGGGTTTCCTGATCGATGTTGAAGGTTTTCGACTTGGGCTTGCCGCTTCAATGTTCTGGAATTTTGGGGAAGGGGAAAACAAAGTTAACACGGGGGTTTAAAAAGTGAGAACTGTCGCAATTGAATTAATATGCATGTCAAAATACTCGCCTGTTATCATACGGAATCAAAAAATGGATAGTTTGTTATAGATCCGAATTCAAATGAGGACGCTATGGCCAAAATGTCCAAAAGGTTAATGCACTTTCAGTCAAAGGTCAAATTGTTAATTAAACGATTTTAAAAGATTTGTAAAGTGTCTAATATATGTTTTGTGCATGACAAATTCATTTTGCAACTTTTAATAGTTCAAATGTAGTCTTGACCTTGAAATGCAAATAACATGGCGGTATAAGGCGAGAGCCCCCCCAAACGGAACCCTTGACCCCCACCTTCTGCCACCCCAAATGAACTGACCTTTTGTACAGTGTCTATGGAGAAGGACCCCTAAATTAGCCCCCCAAAAAATGTCTTGGCAAACCTTATTGACCCCCATTTGCAAAGGTCTGGTTACGCCACTGTTGTTATGCATGCTTTAAAGTGACAGCGTTTTTTACATTGCGCGCACACAGATGGCCCATATCTTGACGCCTGCGTAAAAGCTGTGTAAAGTTTATGAAATAAAACTGCACAGAGGAGAAAAATGGACTAAATGGGCGGAACATTTACACAATACACCATACTTAATTACTTCATGGATACCAAAATTGGCACACTGCAATTGATACGATGTTTGTTTTCTGGATTATCATGCAGTATTCATATAAAGTATTGTTTAATTCGGGTTTCAGAGAATTAAATATTATTCTTTTGAAAGAAGGAGTAAATGGGTTGGTTATGAATAGATCGATGTATTTGGGAATAAGGATTTGTAGGGATTCGCCATATTGTGGAAAACATGAACATTGCCTTTGGCCCTCAGAATTGCCTTTCAGGATTGCGCACCCCAACGGACCCATTCTGGTTTGTGTTGTAAAATAATAAAATTGCACACTGATGCTTTCCCAACAACTGATGTACAATTATTGAGATAAATGTCAATTTAATATTGGACAGTCTTATCTTACATTACATTGCCCAGATCAGCAACCATTTGGCACTTCTAAGCAATCTGAAATGCTGTCAGTTTGGTTACCATTTCTTCACACACTCCACAAATTTCACCAGACGGACACCTTAGTTATCCTGCGAAATTCTTTGAATATCTGTAAAAATAAAAAAAAAAAAACCCAAAATAAAGAAGCACCAATACAATTATGAACGCAGCACCACAATATGATGTAATACACTAAGTGAATACATGTTAATGCTGCGCGTTATTACTGAGCCTCGGAAGCGACGTGGTATATTTTTTGTGGAAATTATCCCGAGATAATAAATAAAATATCTCAGATAATAAAATTATCGAGATAAGATCTGAGTTACTAAAATTATCTCAGATAAGATCTCAGAAATAAATTATCATTTCACCATAGGCCTATTGTGGGAAATAAATTTATCCATTTCACCATAGGCCTATTGTGGGAAATATTTGCCTTTGGACCCAGCATTCCCTCAGATTGCACCCCTCAGGCACATTCCATGGTTTATGTTGTAAAATAAATTGCATACATTCCACAATCCAACAACTGATGCACAATTGTTGAGTGTATGTGTTCAACTTCATATAGTCATTCGTCTACCATTGTAGTGCCCATGCATGGCCCAGACTTGAATCCATTCTGATTTGAAAGGCGCAGTTTGGGTACCATTTCCCCTTTCCACACCTTCCACACACTCCGTAAATTGGTCAAAGGCGGACACCTTAGTTATCGGGCTGATAATTCTTCCCATTTAAATCTGCAAAAAAATAAAGAGCACCATACAATTATGATTGCAGCACCACATATGATGTAAAATACACAAAGTAAAGAAACATTAATGTGGCTTGTTATTAATTTGGAAGTGACATGTTAGAAATATTTTTAAAAATTATCTCGCGATACATAAAACTATCCTGAGATAAGACAGATAAAAAAATTATCCTGATATAAGATTACGCAATAAAATTATGAAGATAAGAGCAAGAGGATGTAATTATCTGAGTAATAAAATGATCCCAAGATAATATGAGATAATTTTAATGTCAAGAAAATTGTCTTATCTCGAAAATATTTTATTCTCTCAAGTCTTTTCTGAGCGAGATAAGTTTATCAAAATAATTTCCAAACATATTTCTAACTGTCACTTCCGTATGTTAATTAAATCAACGGGTGACCAATTTCCAACAACTTTTCTTGACGGCATTACCATACACACATGAGTCGACTAATTTGGGGCAATCAATAGCAATTTTTTTAAAAACACCAATGCAACTGGAAATTATACAGGATTAAAGGTGCAACCAAGAGATTTCACATATCAGGGCATTTAACAAATCGAAAAAAAGTTCTGAGTTTTGCCCTGATGTAAAAGCTTGCCACTAAAAAATAAACTCAATCTGAAGGATTAAGATGAGAAATGTTTTGGTACAAAAATGTGAATTTCTAATTTCGTATGATGATAGGAGCAAATACGAAATTCAGCTATGTTTTTTTTATTGAAATTTAATCAAATCCAATCACTTTTTTTTCTCTTTAAGGACATTTCTGTAGCAATGCAAGTAAGAAATCTATTTTGTGTTAATCTATATGAAATTAATTACTATTATGGACCAATATTTTGGTGCTCAAGATCTCTCGTTGCCCTTTTAAAGGACACTATCAGTGATTACCGAAAGAGTAAAAAATAATTAAAAGTGCACGGAATAACCTTAAAAGTGAAGGATATGTTTGTAGAATTCTCATAAGTTACTTGTTCTAACTGAGATTTCCAAGTAAAGGAAATATGTCAAGATTTGTCAAGCTTCAGTTGACTTACATTCATAAAATATATGTACATACATCCCGAATTCCCCAAAAAATAATACAATTTGATGTAAGTAACAAAATAGAGCATTTAATTTTTGCTTTTTTGACATACAAAGAAACGGGCGGATTTTTCGCCACGGCGTCATTGATCAAAGCGCCAGACAAGTTTGCTCTCCTCGTGACGTAAAATTGATGACCAAAACATCGTGTGACTCGAATTGTTATGCTGACACTGTAATATGATGCATTAATGAAAGTAATATAAATTAGAAAAAATAAGTTACAGAATGACAGACTTTGTTACATTTCGTTGTGTTTAATTCATTATTAAGGGGCAACACTGCGATATGTGGTCACAACGACGTAAATTAAGGATGGTCATCACTTGACGTCACCATTTGCCTGCGATGTGGATTTGTCGGAACCGTTTTCGAGTAAGCTATTGGGCGGAAAATTAAAAGGGCAAAATACCTCAACAAGTGGACAATTTCAACTTATTTGATTATATGTAATCTACGTTACTTAAGCTTTCCATCCATACCAAATTTACCAAAATTCAGCAATATGACTTATTATTTTGTTTAAAATTACCCAAAATTAAGTTAAACTAAAAGAAGTACAAAAATCCACTAAAAATAAAGGTAAAAGAGTTAAAAATAAAAAAATGAAAAGGAAAGAGTAATCCAGTAAAAGAATGAAATAAAAAATATGAATTAAAAAAAAAATCATAAAAAGACATGGATAAAAAACAAAATGATTTAAAAAAAATCTTTATCCATGTAACAAGTCTTGGTCCTGCAGCAATTGATGAACATGTACAACTAGATTTTGGGTTCGTTTGTGTTTCACCCTATGGCGCAAAAATGATTAATATCTGATATCGGTTCACCCAACCAACTTTCTACCGGGACGAGCATGCGCAGTGAATTATTGAAACTGTAAATAAGCCTTTTTCGTATAATTAGGGCCTTGATTTTTGTTCATTTGCACCAATATTGACGCCAAAACTCTCGTTAGTACACTGATCAGATAAACATGCACATCCATTTGAAATAATAGTTGGCGACATTTGGAGAATATTTGAATCAAGGTTGGTAAATGGACAGTTTTAAAAATGAACAATGGACCCCGGCCTAAGTATAGGCTTCATGCTCTAGCTGACTCAGACTACGCCCACCACCCAGGTGGTAGTGTGACTCTGAGTAACTCGGACTAACCAAAGTGGATGGCGAGATGGTCAAGTATGCGCGAAGCAATGCGCAGCTGACGGTGATTACACAGGGTGTGCGTGCGGACTGCCGAGAAATAAATCCACCAATTAAAAACCCAGCATGCTTTTAAAAGCTAGTCAAAGTCAAGACCGAGGACAGTAAATTAGTTGGTGGATTTATTTCTCGGACAGTCGCTACGCACACATGCTTATCTGCCCGTGCAAGTGCCGTTGGATACACAGTAGTTGTTCGCATACTTTTGACCAATTACTCATCGCGTTGCTATGTGCGATATCACTTGCAGTTCACGCACCTTAACGATGGCGTTATGTTCGATTCTGTCTAGAATTAAATCCACCATTTGCTTTTCAGTAATACTATTTACTACTACCAGTCATGCAGTGGGATTAAAAGTACATAGCACACCTCTTGCAAGCGCAACAAGCTACGCGGAGGTTCGGCGCATTCTTCGACAAATTACGCGTCGCAAAATGTGGTGCGATGTTCCTCCTGCATGCCTGGCTCACGCAGTCCACGCTCACGGGTGTTTAATATCAGTCCAAACAAATTTTAGCAGACTGTACTGCCAACTAATGAACTAAAATAAGGATTGGAAACAAGGCTAGGCTAGGCCAGGGTAGCTCAGATCTAGAGCCTAGGCTAAGTAAAGGCCAGTAAAAGAAATTGTTCACAAATGAATTAATTTTCTTGCGTTTTACGTCACGACACTATATATTGTCGTGTCAGCAAATGCAATTTAGTTTTTAATTCTGCACGGTCGCCATCGGGTATTTGACTCAGTTTATTGCATACTCCCCAAATCTGCCGACTGAACTTTGCATTGGAGTAATGGAGAAATCTGCTCTTCGAAAAATTCTTTCAGCGTGACGTGTGGATTACAATGTTCTTGAAAGGTGATGAGAGAATATCAAAATGCCACAAAAATATAAAAAGTTAGAATTGATTAGTAAAAGGATTAGGCTGATGTTCAGATATAATTGAACTTTCCTATTCACACATTAGTAATCGTTCACTCCAGATTCAGAGGGAGGGTAAGGAATAGGCCTGTGTATGACACCGACTGCTGACCGTGAGATACACACAATGTCGTCTATAGTATTAAACGTATTAACCTAGTAAGAGTATTGCATGTATGCACACATGTGCACGCACTGCACGAATAGAAGCGTCGAAATGCATGGGAAATAACATCGTTATTCTGGAATTTCACGAACACACAAAATGCATACATTGCAAAAATAGTGCAGAATGTTCCAACGAGTAGAAAAGTCTAAATTGAAACTTACCTTGTAGAATTTTGAGGGTTTTCTCGTCTACATTTACCGCCAATAGAAAGTTCTCCAGTGCAGGGCAGGGCCGCCATTAGAGAATGGAAAAGTTGTTGCATGCCGAGTTCACGTGACTGCTTACAGGGCACGCGATTCGCGGCATCTCAAAATCACTTTTCAAGTCTCCGAAGGATTTGTTGCTTTCGAATGGTTTGGTAAAAACTTTGATTCTAAGGAGCTCGTTCAGATAAATTCAATAGACTAAAAAAATTTTGAGTCTCTGAAAAGTTTAAAATTAAGTAATCTGGCAAATTAAGAGACAGCCTACTTTATACGGAAAATATTGCTAACCCAAAAATTACAAGTACAACAGAGAGATTCTAAAAAACAGGTGTCCCGAAAAATATGAAACTTCTGATTTTTGCACTAATTGTAAAGCTTTCCATCAAACAATATCCCCCATGTGAAATGACTAATCTGAGATTTTCATTGGCGTCCAAAATTGCTGAAATTCAATGAACTATGTGTACATCCCATGTTTTACATTGAAATTCAGCAAATCAAAATCAGCGGTTTTTTTACTCTTCTAAGGCATATCTGTAGCCAAATACAAAGGTAAGAATGCCTTGGATGCCCCAAATCTTTCGTTGCACCGTTAAGTAGCTATAGACCCGATTTCAGTGCAGAGGCCTATCTGGTTTTGTTTCGGGCGGATTTTAAAAGGGCCCCGGTGGTACATAGGAACGCTTTCCAAGCATTATATAGAGGACACAACTTGGCATATTTCAAATTGTCAAATTTGCCATGAGGAAAATGTGTTGTGGAAAGGTTTCGAGCCTCCTGCACTCACACATCGTGTTGTCTTGATATAGTGAAATCGATTACGAACATGTAATTGATGATTAATACAAAAAGAAATCAACTACTTTACTTGTACTTTGATCACAACAATTATAAAGTGAACCACTACCAAATTTCAAATTGTTCGATAAAATTTCCCATGAGAAAATGAGTTTTGGACAGCGAACATTACAAGGGGACACCACTAACACACCCTCGCGTCACTGAAATATATGCATAAATGTAACACGAGAGGCCCCATCTAGAAAACACAATTTCACGGGACCTTACGGACGCACCCTTAGACTTAAAGTGTGTGTGGGTGTGGGGGGGGGGGGGGGGTGGAAATTCACCCCACCAACGAGGAAAAAAAACAAAAAACTTTCCCCACTTCCAGCTAAAAAACAAACTTTATAACCTTATAAGAGGTTTAAACAACTTGCCCCTGAAAAAGAAAAATTGCCCTTTTAATTACATTGAAAATACTCTATAACCATAAAAATTTGCCCAAATGTTTCCATGCTTACACGCGGTTTTACCCACATGTATTAAAGACCTAATTAATGTAAGGCTTCTCCAGATTTGGGATAATGAGACAATTCTCATTGAATGTGACGACAATCTGTACACTTTACGCATGAATGAAACGGCCCGTGCACCCAACTTTGACGTGATTCATTCTAAAAGAAGCCGTACACAATTATCTTCAGGGAACCGTTACTGAAAGTAGCATATATAATATTTTGATAATTAACTTGCAATTTTAATGGGTCGATCAATTATTAAGTAGAAAATATGCCTCGAAACCACAAATACCCCTAAGTTTCGCCCGCACCCACGTTTTTACACCCGCATCGCTTACCGGGCACATGGCTGCATTGCGGACATTTCTTACATCAGACAAAAAACTAAATAATTGTTGCTTTGAAACCACGGTTGGTCCTCAGATTTATAAAATTGTCTACATCAAATTTACATGAAAAAATGTGTTTTGGAAAGTGAACATTGCGTTCCCACCAATTGCCGCATTAACCCGCAGACTAGATATACTTGCCGTACTATCCATTGACACTTGCATAGAACAAATGTTAACCAATAACTATATTTTTTTTTGAAACCGTTGATCATACCGTTATATAAAGCATATTCAATGTTTCATCAAATTGACATGGAAGAAACATGTGTGTTGGAAAGAGAACATTCACAAGGGTTTCCGCGCTTTGCGCGGGAGGGGGACACCCCCTCACGCACCCACCCCCAACAGCTTTATATATACGAAATTTTCCATGAACACTTTATGCGTAGTTTCAAACCAAACTTAAAACCATCAAACTAGATTATTTTACTTTTTAAAACGTGATCATACCGACAGCGTGTCCAAAAGGGTTCCCACTTTTTGTGCTTAAAATTTCCTCATAGTGGCGGACATATCAAATGCGTTTGAAGATATTTATTACCACAATATATTGTTAGAACCTGGTTGAAAAAGACTTTAAAAAAGAGCTCAAATAACAAAAATGGCGGTGTGTAGAGAAAAGTAGTCAAAAACCACTTGCACAGGTTAAGTTATGGTGGACAATCGCTATTAAAATGTCAATACATGGGTGAACTGTAGGCTACCCAAGTACAAAGCAACTACTGCCACCCTTCAATCATGAAACTGGACCAAAGAGACGTACACTTAAATCATTTGAATACACTTTCAAAAATCAATGTCCATTTAAAAAATAATTAAGTTGATTTCAATTGGAGAGATTTTAAATAAAAGGGGCTGCATTCTTTTCTTGTCGGTCACTTTATCAACTTTTGAAAGCTGTAGTGACAGTAAGTAGCTCAGGTTTAGCTCTAAAAATAATACATTACAACGAGAAAAAGGTGTTTGTTACAGAAGAGTTAATAAAATACCAAGTTCCATGAAGGGGGTGCGTTGTTCAATGTTGAGTGTATCAATTGCTAATGATCGCCAACTAAGGGCCATAAAGTGGTTTTTCACTGTTCTCCAGGAGGCGGCCATTTGTCATTCAGCTTTGTTTTCAACCCGTTTTCCACCAGGTTCCAACACGATATTGTAGTTATAAAATCCTCAAATTTAAATTTTGATATGTCTAGCCACCTTTGAGAAATTTGCTATAGAAAAGTTGTAAACTTTTTTGGACCCTCAGTAATCATTAAAACAGCATTATAATCTACACATGTAAAGTGAAAAAACCACTCAAATTTCAATGTGTTTCTATCAAAATTTTACATGGGAAAATGTGTTTTGGAAAGCGAATATTGCAAGGGTTCCGCGCTTTGGGGGAGGGGGCATAACCCACTCCGCACCCACCCCCGGACCGCTTGATATACGAACCCTACATGCAACACGTATGCTTACATTCAAACAAAACTTATCCCATCAACTATGTTTTACTTTTTAAAACCGTTGATCAACCTATATATAAGCACGATTTCAAATTGTTTCTATCAAATTTGTCTATGGGAAAATGTGTTTTTTTTTGGAAAGCGAACATTGCAAAGGTTTCGCGCTTCGCAAAGGAGGGGGAACCATTATGTCTGTGACCATATGGTCTGAGCATAATCGGGCCAAAAATCATGCTTACAGGACAGCATGAGCCCGCCGCACCACTTTCAATTGCTTCCGCCGGCCTGTGTTTTTGATCATAATTTAGGCCTAATTTCACAGAAAAGCGATCAAGGCTGCCGAGCGCAAACCCAAATTTAGCGTGGCCGCCAGTTGAGATCGCCGAACTCTTTGGAACCGGACGACGTAATATTTTGAAAGCGAATTCGGAAAAGCGCTTTCAGATAAAACACCTACAAACTCGAATTAATTTATGCTAATCCTCAGTCGTAATTCGAAATAATATAGAAGGTCAATTCGATTTTCTCTAGTGTAAACGTGATAAAGATTGACAAGCGACAAACAGTTTATTCAGGTCACATCACTCTGATGCATTATCAATTGGTGACAGGATCATACAGTTTGCGTATTGTCTGTAGAAGAATGCCCTGTCTATACATTGAAGTGGATTGACAGACCTTACGTTTGGATCTCGCGTATTTTGCTCGTTTCCCCTCACGTTATTACTCCCCTAATAATTCCTACGTACGTGGCTGCATCACATCACCTTCCATTTCCCCGCTACTTCACGCAGACGTAGATTACTTTTGACTAGGAACCCATGTGGGACGTCACTCACCTCGATTCCACATCGATATGGCAAATACACATTGTAGTACTTGGTTTTTGTATTCAAGGCTTAAGAAGGTCGTAAGTGCAATGGCTGTTATTGTCAGAAATCCCCATCAAAGATTCTATTTATGGCAAAGCTTTGTTCAGTGGCCTTGTGAAATGGATCTTCTACACACAGTGGCCTAGAGAACCATTCTGATGTGGACTGACGTCAAGAAAGAAAAATGAGAGTTTTTCTAATATATACATGGCGCACATAGATGGTCACATCCAGGTCTTCACAGGTAGTCATACAATAATTTTGCACAGGGACATAGCGAAAAGGATGGTAAGGAGTGGCAGAGTGCTCCCTCAGATTTCTTTGTGAGAGAGAAAGCAGGAAGGCAGATATTCATGCTAAGTAAACCACTATTTCATACTTTAGCCCCTGCAAGCTGGATATTTTTATGTGTGATCAGGAACTTTTGGCACTGTGCAGGACCTACCCCTCTTGAAACTATGTGCCTGATTTGATACATGGGCAACTATCATATTGATCTACAACCATGCATCATGAATTTACTTGAGTATGGACTTTAATCATGTGTGTCTTATTAATTCAATCTTCTTAGCATATCCACAAGTCATTGGTAATGGCTTGTGGTGGTGTCAGGATTTATTCAGCTAAGTGTGCTGATCCGGGGCTGCGTGTATCCATGATACGAACGCTCCTAACATGGCCCGCTATTTGAGGCTGGGGCGGGTTGGGAACAGTCAGGGGTTTTCACCCTACTCTTATTCGACACTGACTGCGAAGTACATGTACAGTTGTGACTCTCTGTACACGGGACCGACGGCTTAACGTCCCTTCCGAAGAACGGGATGCTTTCATGATCCATTTGCCCAATTCCAAGTGAACCATGGAGGAGAGCGGTATTCTGTATTTAATCAATAGCTGGTATACAGATCAAATCCAGAATTGATAGTACCCGAATAAATCCCAGCAAGTGCCACGACCCCACCGGGATTCAAACCCGGGAATTTTGTTGGTAAATTTGCGCCACAGGCAAGCACCCTAACCGCTAGGCCACGCTCTCCCATAATTCAATGAAATATTATTCATATACACACTGCACATGTACAGCTTAAGCAAAACCTTTCTCACCTTACTAAGCTATCTACTGTAGACAGACAAGCTTTTGATATCCAGGGAAGGTATAAACATGCAACTTTAGCTTTTGACCTTGGTTTTAATAAGGTTTTTTGTACACACAGTAGCCTTGATCTAGTTAGGATGAGGATCCATCAGAAAGAAACCAATAAAAACAGACAGATCAGCAAAGCATGAACTAATACTGATGGATGGATGACTGCAAGCCTGAAACAAACTCATCATGCAAGCTTGCTTTTAAATTGACCTGACCTGGCCGGCTAGTCAAGATAAACCATATTTGGTTAATTTTGGACACAAGGTAGGTTCTCTTGCAGGCTCCCAAGGAGATGGGATGAGTATAGCTGTTGCAGAAGTTGGCAATTTGTCCTATTCAATTGAGAGGTTATCCCCTAGTCTGATGAGTGCTACTAATCCATCGTATTCTATTGGGAGGGAGGATAACTCAGTCCTGGGGATGTTACAAATTCATCTGTGTATACTACTCTCTACATCTAACATTCATATATCAATTGGTTGAGGTTACCTATAGTCAGTACAGCACCAGACTCCTTTTTCTGGGGGAACAAACAGAGGGCAATGAATTTTTTTGGGGGTGGGGAAGTGAGGGGACGGGAGGAAGTGAGACTTTTTTGCCCCAAATTGCTGAATTTTGCCCAAATTGTCATTTTTGTCACCCAAAGAAGCATATTTCTCAGCTTAACCCATTCAGACGATGCCAGATCTTTTAATGAAAAGCTTACATCCGGGCAAAAAAATCAGTCTTTCATTTTATAGACACCTGATGTGTGAAATCTATCAGTACATTTAAATGGGATCAATAATTAAAGTTGGGCATGTCTTTAAAGACAGACACCAGACAAATAGGCTACAGAAATTTAAGGTGCGTGATAATGAGCCATATCAAACACATTTGGAGGGCACCAAAACAGCAATTTCAAAAAAATTCTATCTATGCACAAGGCTGTTTGAAGGTCTCATTATGAAGACAAAAAGCAGAAAAAGCAAAAAAAATATCAATGGCGACACCTTTTGAAACTAAATTTGGATTATTTTAACACTGACTTCAGCCTGTGTAAAGTATGAAAATTTCATGCGGGAAATATGATTTCCTAAACATCTAGTTGACAGGGGTCTCTCTATGGGGAATGACAATAGAGGGCGCCCATATCATACAAAATCCTGACCTTTTAGGCCTATATAGCAAAATTCCTGCAATGGATTTTTTGATTTTCTGCAGAGATTAATAGCTCTTGCAGTCCCCACTATAAAGTCATCAAATTGTGTCGCCACTGCTTTTAAAATTGCTCTAAAAATAAAAGGAACGATTTGCAGGGGTCCAAACCAGCTGTGCACGCGCGAATAACCCAATTTGTTATTGCTATTTAGATATGCACTTGCCTTTGGCACAATAGGAATGGTTATACCAGTGACCTACAGCTACATTCAGCAAAACAAGTATATGTGTTGTGGAAAACCTAGTCTAATTTGACTTTTTCATTTCTTGCCTACAAGCATAATTTCTAAATGAGAATAATTGGGGCATTGCTAAACTTACTCTCTCCCATCCCCTCCCAAACATAGTGTTGGGATACAAACTATAGTGGAAAACCATTATTTACAGAACAAAAATGGAGGGGATCACGAGGGAAAGAATTCATAGTTGGCCTACCTAAGTGCCCCACCCCAAATGTTTTTCAGGATGGTAAAGGTGTGGACAAATCTATGCATCCAACCGAAGGACAGCTTTCTGTACAGAGTGTCCCCAAATAAATGCAATCCTCAAAGTGTGGTGTGCTTATAATTTCAAAATGGACTGAGAATATTCAAAATTTTCTGAAACATATTCTGAATGACGAACAGTGTTTTGTCCATCCTGTCCATTGTGGTCCGACGGTTCACTGTTTTTGAAAACAAAGGTATTAGGTAAACCGCTTTGTCAAACCCCATTCCAGTTTGTGGTAGATCGTTGAAGCAGTTTCACCTTGAAAAATGAGCTTTAAATAATAATATCCGGGTACGAATCATGTCTTTTTGTAATGTTGACATGTGCGAGACATCTGTACGGCCTATCCTTTTCTAAACATACTGTTCAAATTCATCTGATTTGCTTCACTGTTTCGAACCAAGGCGGGAGTAGATGTAGCCACAATTTAAGCCATTCCAAGTTGATAATGAATACATCAAATTCAAGGCTGGCAAAGTATGCAGGTGCTGTTTTGTTTTTCTCCTGTATCTTATCCTTACTACTAAATTTTGTAAATAACCCGTTAGATAACCTTGTAAACTAAAATTTTAATATTAAAGCATTAAAGACACATGTCTTTGACAAATAAGGAACGGTTCGTCTGTTCTCACAAGGACCTTCGAACATGTGTTGAGGTAACTCAAGTTTGGTTTTCAGTGGTTATTTGTGTTGTTTGTTGTGTCTATCAAAGAGGCCATATTATAAAACATGTTATATCATAAGGTTTCAACAATCCATTTTTACCATTTCAATTTATTGTTTAACCCTCCGCTGCAATTGCAATATTCATGTGGTTTATCAGACACACTGAAGATTAAACATTTAAGTTTGGCCAGGTCGCTAAGTTACTAATATTCTCAATATGAGTAGAGGACAATAGCACATGCAGACTGGATAAAAGACCGTGGAAAAACACAATAAGTACAAATAGATTAGTATTAAAAAAAAATATTTGGATATTATAGCCCAACCATTACATTCATTGGGTGTTTAATCCACCGCTGCAATTTACATTATTACACCGATCGTTGTCAGTCCCACTGGAGATAAAATTTAGCCAAGTCGAAGTTACTATTCTAAATAGAGAGAGCAAAAATACGGTACAGCAATAAAGACAGTGGATATAATAAAAACAATGAAACAAATATTGTAGTTACTGATTTTAAAAAAAACAGAAAGGATTAGTACCAGGAGATTTTTGTAGTTGCAAGACATTGTTATTCCACTTTTCAAGGTGAACCGGTTTCAACGATCTAGGGCAAACGGGAAGGTGGTTACTTTGACAACGGTTACTAAGGCTTTGTTTTCAAACTAGTGAACCCTATCGGACAAAAATTGGACAAGATGTACAAAACAAGGTCGTCATTTCAGAACTGTAAAAATTGAAAATTCTCTAGTAATTTGACATTTTATCTCCTAGCCTACCCATCCAATTGAATGCAGCTCTAATCATCTTCACTTGATGAAAACTGGGTCAAAAAACCCAAACTAACTCAGCAGCACGTGTGATGTTGCAATGGGATGATGCCACGCAATGCCCAGTAAGTGGCAGTAGTGTTAAGGAAAAAAAAAAATACACCAAGGTTCTGATTATTAAAAAATACCTATTGGTCATTTTTGACAAGTTATTTTAATACACGTGACCCAAATTGGAGGATGACATGTAATGGTCAACTGGCGTGCAGGGAATGGACCCATGCAGATTGCTATTGAATGCAGATGCATTTAAAAAAGAGAGATTAATGTGCACTTTTCAAAGAGGGAAGCTTAATCTTCATTGAAAATAGCAAGGCCTTGCACTTTAACCTGTATTTTGTCTTAGAATTTAATGTAAGCAATTGACATTGAACAGCAATCTGTAAAATGGGCTTTAAAGCATCTCGTTATTTTCTTGAAGATTTTCACATAAATGCAAAATTTGTATATTTTGTGGCTATCGTGCCAGGGTGTTTTGAACCAATCCCATCAAGGCTTGGATGGAATGTGCCCCATACTGTTCTGCACTAAACACATGCATTCATTTTTAGGGATATAAAAAATTGTTAAGTTAGGACCACAAAACATTCATCATCCTGATTAAAATTCTTTAAAGCACTATTAGTGCTTCACTCAAAAATATTTGAAATTAGTAGGATTAGCTTAAAAAGTTGATAGGATAAGCAGAGAAGCCCTTAAGTATTTTTGTGGGATCACAGGACCTTTTGAGGTGAAAATTTCCCCAAAAGGGTGCACTGTGGGATTGACTAATACACCCTTGGTTAACCCGTGCCATTTATTTGCCCACTGATATTTTCCCTGGATTAAGTCTACAACCTATATGCATCCATCACACACAACACCACAGTTTACAATGTGTCTTATTTCCATAAATAAAATTCATAAGTCACGCCTGAAAATATTTCAATGTTTCCTTTGGAAGAAATCCAAATGAAAGAAAACAAATTTAAAGGGTTCAGAAATTCCAAAGTGGGGTTTGTTTGAACCAAAATCCAATAATGCAATGCAATGTGCCCAACTGTACTGACTAAATACATGTACTGGTTACTATCCATAATGGCCAGACATCAGCAGTAGTGTAATCATGCAAATAACTTATTCAACGAAGGTGAAAAACCACTCTAAAGGAGTGAAATTCATCCAAAAAGAGCCAGCTGAGTTGACGCATCTTTAGAGTGAGATCCACTCCAAATAAAGAGTGAATCAAATAACTTAAGGAAAGAGTGAACTGATACCCTTTTAGAGGTTTGAACTAGTCACTTTTTAGAGGTTGTGATTCTTAGGAATTTTGTTTTGTTTGGTGAGTATATTGTATGTAGGTCATAATTCATAACATCGTGACAGAATGAAGATTGTGGCGCATCATTGGCATGAATCAGTGAGACATGCATGATGGTGGCTGCAGGACGGTATGATCAACGGTATTGCATGCCCGTGAAAGCTGATTGTTTTGCGTTGGTACATGTGAAGCCTAGCCTGGGACGGGAGGGAGCCTGGCGCAGGACTACCGATGACGAGTGATAATACCAGGGTAACAAATTAACATTTAATGCTTCTCCACAGTGTCGTAAAATGATATGAACTGTGACCGAGACATACAATATTACTCAAAGTGAAGATAACTATGATTTCTTCACTAATTTCAACTCGTCACACCATTTGTGACGGTCTCGTGTTACTTAACGCGTCCGCCATGTTGTTCGAAATAATCACGGAGATTTGGGGTTCTGATTGGCTATAGTCATCCGGAAAAGAGTGAGCATTTCGAACTCTTTTTTTAGAGTGAAAACCCGGTCGATAAGAGTTTCAGAGTGGGTCACTCAGAAGAAGAGTGGCATTTTGAGCAACTCGGTAGAGAGAAGAGTTAGTGACCTCTGTAACCAGACAGCCAGCCAAGTATCAGAAATGTGTTCAGAGAAAAAAATTTTTGTGGGCATTTTTGTTACAAGCTGGCAACCATGTCAGATCAACTCCTCATATGGTATAGTTCTCATAAGGGGTTGCCAAAAATTACATATGATTTTTTGGTCTTGGGCAAAAAAAGATGATTTTTGGCCAAAATATGATTTTGAGATTTTGATTTATTTGATATCTTCCAAACAACAAGCCTATCAGAAAAATTACCAATGCTAGTAATGTGGATCTATTTACGTCTAAATAACAAATTAAAGATAATTAAAATAAAGAAATAAAAAGCATTCCAGAGCATTTAAGGTCCTTGTTCTCAAAATATTGGTTATTGAACTTCTGATGCACATAACATGTTAAAGGAAGCACAAAAGCATCAAAAACAACATTAACACAGTTCGGTTTGACCTAAAGTGTGAGACTTTTACTTTTTAAAGTAGAAATTGTAACAGTAGTGTTAACTTAAAGGGACAATCTAGGATATGTACAATATTGCTGTTGTATCATCGATGACATTTCACATAGTGATTTGAGCCCGAAAATTGGATGGATTTCGATTTCACTGTATTTGTAACTAGAAGAAGAAGACATGTAGTTTTAGATGAAAAACCAGTTAGTTTAAGCAATATTATGGGCTCTATTTAGTCATAATTAACACTTTAATAGTAAAAAAAACAAAGGAAATAAAGATTTCCAGAGCATTTAAGTTCATTTTCTCAACAAACGTATATTTGAAACCAATGATTTACAAAAATGTTTTAAGGAAGACAAAAATTCATCAAAACTGTTTTGCCTGACTAAATAGTAATTGTGTCACTTTTAATATTAGAAATAAAGGCTACATGTTTGTCCAAGTACGGAAAACCATATTGGACCCTAAACAGCATTATTTGTTTTGCTAAATCATTGCATTCACTGACTCGTTTCTAAATTAATTTATTCTATACGTTCGAGTTGATAATACAGGTATTACAAATACATATTCCAAGACTTGTGGGGTCTTTTTTTTTTTTTTCTTTGTGTTCCTAATTGAGGATATGTAGGACACCAGAAGTTAGTTACCCACTGGAAAGTTCGACGACCCTGACTCGCACCATCGGGAGCGATGATCTAGAAACACTGACTTAAGGATCATGTTGGTTTGCTCTTTCCACCGGGTTGACTCACGGGTGGGCGGGAGAGCCAACACCGTGAGCCCCGTCCGGGCGGGCAGCGGGCCCGCCCGGACAGGGGGGTGGGGGAGCGTCAGGTTTGAATGGTAAGATACGGAGAGTATGGTATAGACCTCCCCCCGGGGGAGAGAGAGAATCACCACATCTCCTAGGACGTTCCCATTTAGCCGACGTATCCACAAAGCAACTTGTAGAGTCAACCCGGAACCAGAGTGCTCGGGCCTAGGGCCTAGCTCGGCGGAGAGCTATGGTGATATGGTCTCGCCGGGGAGCACGGTAGAAACAACCAATATCGAACTAGTGCACTTACCGACTTCACTGGGTAAAGTGCTACTGGGGCTGTGGCGACTGGAAGATGTGGAGGCTGCTGTGATGACGCGGAAGCTGATGATAGGATCCTACCTGCCGCGAACCGATGGCGTACTAATGGAACATCTCGGGAAATTAAACTTGTTGAATGTAAAGGAAAAGCCCACCATTAGAGTCCATGAATCTTTGTTAGAAGCTCCCGGTGGGGCCCAAGCAGCCGCCTGAGATCTTAGGTCGTGAGTACTATGGAGTCCCGTCAGCGAACCTCCGTAAACGCGGGCTCTCCTTATGCCTCCACATCCCATCTGCTAATGTCGTTGGGGCCGGGCGAAACGGTATGAGTTGTGAGAAAAAGCTGGTCGTGAGCCCGCCTATAGGGCTGAGTCTTGATGAGGATATACTGTGGGACTCCGTCCCACTCAATGTCCTGGCGTCCTGGTGAAGGGGCCGCTGGGTCCCTGGACCACGAGCAGTTTTATGCGGAGACTGGGCGTTTGAGGCGGTTTGCGAACAGGTCCACGTGGGGGGTTGTCAGCTGTTGAAATATTCTGCAACTCGGGGTTGAGGGGACCACTCACCGACGACAAAGGACTTCGATGGCCCCAACTTTCCGGATGTCTTCCTCGATAGGGAATCTGCCAGGGTGTTGTCTTCCGCGGGAAGGTGAAGGTGTCAGGGTAATCCGATGACGGAGACACCACTCAGGACTTTGATGTTGTAGGCAAGGGTGCGACTCCTGGTTCCTCCATATTGTTTATGTGGGAGGACGACCGACATGGTGTCGCACTGGACTAGGACGTGACATCCTTGATAGATGGAGAGTCTGTCTCAGATGAACTGCCCACAGCTCATGTGATGCTTGCCAGCTTCCTTGTCCAAGTCCCCACCCGGGCTCCCCACACGCTTTGACGCGTCTCCGTTATCCGTCGTGAGACTGAAAGCTTGAGGATAGTTTGGTAGTTTTACAGAGTAACAATAGGTTGTCTTACATGCAAAATAAGGGATTAAACTTACCCAGACTTAATGGTCACTATATTTTGCTATATGTGTGAAAAAATTAAGTTATCATGTAAAGAATGATACAATACAATGAAATCAGTACATTAATTCTGCCAAGCTTTACAACACTTAAATATACTTACGAACTCTATAATAAGTAATCTGTATCTTAATAGGCTGGTATGTTTAAGAACGAGATGTTATATTTAATAAAAAAAAGTAAAAGAGTATAATATTAAATATGTTACATCTCGTAAGGTCTTGCGTCCCTGTCATGAGGTCAGCGATTTATTCAAATTAACATAATTGGAGGCAGAATGTTTAAAAGACCATAATACTTTACATTTTCCTTTGTTTGTTATACGGATTTGTTGAATAGGACCCAAGGTGTCGTTTTCAAATTGTTTCAAACTGTTTTTTAACTAACTATGTTGATGTTATCAAGCGGACATGTACAGGGAACTTAGCAAATCAAATGTCAGTCCAAAATTCAGAGTTGAAAAATTATTCGTGAATAAACTAAACAATTATTTTAACATACCTCCTTAGAATGCACCCTTAAAGGTAAAACAGCTTTATTCTAATTGAAAAAGTGAGAGCACTGTATTAGGTCAAGTAAAAAAGGTTTAACATGGTTTTTATGATTTTTTGTGGCTGACTAACAAATACATGGTCTAAATCATTGTTAAATATCCATTATGTGAGAAAATGACCTAAATGCCTGGAATGTTTTTTCTTTGTTTTTTTTACTACATGATTGGTACTTATGACTATATATAGCAAAGCACATAAGGAATCAGAAAATCAATTTTCGGACCAAAAGTCTTATATGTGAAGTTTATCTCGATGATTAGCAATCATTGAACATATCGAGGATGCCCTTTTTTTTAAAGTAACATACTGTAATTTCTACTAAAAGTAAACGAATTCACACTTTAGGATCTAAAAAACAGAACTGTGGTTAATGTGTTTTTTTAAAGCTTTTGCTTACTTTTAAACATGTTGTACATCATTAGTTGAAATAAACACTATTTGAGGAAACTGAATTATATGCGCTGGAATGCTTGGATTTCTTTTTTTATACATTAATTAGTTAATAGACTAAATATAGCCCTATTGGTGAAAAGGATATAATTCTAAACACATGTCTGTCTTCTAGTTACCAAATACAGTGTGAAATCAGAAAATCCAAATTTGGACCAACATCACTAGTGAATGTTATCCGATGAATAGCAATCAGTAACATATCTAGAGTGCCCCTTAAAGTTATCACGAGTGTAATTTCTACTCTTAAAAAGAAACGCATTCACACTTTAGGTCAAAACAGAACTGTGTTAATGTGTTTTGATGCTTTTGTGCTTACTTAAACATGTATGTGCATCGGAAGTAAATAACAAATTTGAGAAAAAAATGACCTTAAATGCCCTGGGATGCTTTGATTTCTGTATTTTAACTCTTAATTTGTATTGTAAGACCGTTAAATATAGTCCAAATACTGAAAAAAGTGGTAATTTATGATAAACTTGTTGTGAAGTTATCAAATACATCAAAATCTCAAAAAATCAATTTTGGCCCAAAATAATATTTTGTGGCCCAAACAACTAAATTTGTATTGGCAACAACTATTATGAGAAACTATACCATAGAAGCAGTTGATGACATGGGTGCCAGCTTGTAACAAAATATGCCCATAATTTTGTCTTGAAACACTTTATGAACCATGTGGGCTGTTGAACCTGCGACGTGAGGGTGTCGGGTTTGCATTTATCGCTCTTTAGAGCTTAAAGCCATCGATTAGAGTTAATTAAAATAACTCGAAATTCATGAGTGATTTTCCACTCTTTTCATTTAAGGAGTAAACGACTGAATCGATGTGTGGATGTGCTCACATTGTGTGAGCGAGATATTTGAACCAGATACAGTCCAAACACAATACAACTCAGAGTGAGGCTGAACAATGCAGAGAAGTACAAAAAGATTGTGATGAAGTCATCGCACCAACACTATATGGTCACGAAATGTGGGGCCGGGCAGCGACTCCATAGTTTGTGCTTGCATTGCCGGGTCATATGGAATGTGGGCCGGAGGCACGGGGTTCGCATCCCGCACGGATGTCCGAGTTCTTTAGCTTCATCCATTACCCCTTTCCCTTCCTCTGGGGATGGCTAGAACCAAAAAGGCAGTTAGGGTTAGACGGTACCCTTGCTTTTTTCCAGGTAATGGGTGAAAATAGCATATGTGTCACGTCAATGCAATTTTGAAAATCAAGTTTTGCCAGGAGTTTAAAAATAGGGACGGCGGTTCCAAATAGGTCGTCCTATTGTAATGGTCATGTATTAGTTCTCAAACCAAGAAGACCACACCCATATCACTCGACCACACAACCACACCCCTCACAAGTGTCAGCCCTATGGAATACCCTGACCACACCCATACCCCCTACGGGAAACACCATATCCATACCCCCAGACCACATCTCATACCCCCGGACCACAACCAACACCCAACATACAATGGACCACACCTATCCCACAGGCCACAACCATACCCGGGGCAACAACCCATACTTCAAGACCACCACCCATATACCAGACCACACCCCATACCCCCTACGGAACCTCTCCATACCCCCAACCACATCTCCATTACCCCCGGACAACATCCCCATACCTCCGGAACAATAGCCAAACCCCACACCCCTGAACCATACCCATGGACCACACCTCATACCCACAGGCCACCACACCATACCCTGGCAAAACACCCCTATTCCAAGCCACACCCATATCCCAGACCACACCCATACCCCCACGGAACACATCTCCAACCCCAGACCAATCTCCAACCTCCGGACCACCTATCCAAACCCCAGCCCCCGAACCATAACCATGGACCACACCCTCATAACCACGACCACACCCAAACCCTGGCCAAAAACCCATTACTCCAAGACCACACACCCCATATCCCCAGACACACCCCATATTCAGACCACACCCCATATCACCGGCCCACACCCCATATCCGGACCAAAACCACACCCTCACAAGGTTCAGCCTATGCAATACCAGGAACACAGTCTCCAAAACCCCGGACCACACCCCCATACCCCCGACCTCCCACTCCCATACCCCGACCAAACCCCAAACCCCCGACACACCCCCACACCCCAGACCACCCCCCCATACCACAGGACCACACCCCCACTCGACAACATCCCCAGACCACAACGAGACCCCCAGACCACATCCCCATACCCCGGCCCACCAAACCATACCCCCGGACAAACACCTCCACTACCACTACCCTACTCCAGACAAACACACCCCCATACCCCGGACTACCAGGACCACCACCCAAACACCACAGACCCACCCCATACCTGGGCAAGAACCCATACTTCCCAAGGACCACACTCCATATCCAGAGCACACCCCTAGGGACCAATCTCCATACCCCCGGACCAACCCCCAACCCCGGAACCACACCCCCCACCATACCCCATACCCGACCACCCACACCCCACTACCACCCCCCCATACCCCACCTACCCCGACCAACACCCAACCCCAACCATACCCCCAACCCAACACCACCATACCCCAACCAGACCCCGACCACACCCCCAACCCTGACCACATCACCATCCACACCTCATACCCCACAGACACACCCCATACCTTCCAGGCAAACACCCATATCTTCCAAGGACCAAACCCCCATTATCCACAGACCACACCCCACAGCACTCCTGGAAAACACCACACCCTCACTAAGTGTCAGCCCTATGCAATCCCCCAAACACAACCCCCATCACCCACGAGACACACCCCCTACGGACCAAACCACCATACCCCGGACCACACCCCAACACCCGGACCACACCCCTACCCCGGGACAACCCTAAATAGAATCAGTCAAGCCAAAAGTTTCAGGCCTGTGTGAAGTACAGATCTCCAGATATTTCACCACAAAGTGTCAATGTGACGATCTGAAATGGGACAAAATGCTAATTAATAGCAAATATTAGGGTATTAGAAGAATATAACTGTTGTAAATCGAACAGCGAGAATCTATAGCCGCACCCTTCACTACGTTTCAGCTCTTATTGACGTACAGATCGGCCAGATTATTTGTCACAGTTAGTGTGTCAATGAACAACATGAAAAAGTCAATATGCTAATAAATATGCAAATTAGGTACTTAGATGCATATATACTGATGTAAATTAATAGTTCGCGATCGTAGCCCCCGCACCCTTAACCAAGTTTCAGCCTGTGTGACTACCTGATCTCCAGTATTTGTCACAGGAAAAGCTCACGCGCCGCCGAAACACGGTCATGCTGCCATAAGGTCTTTCCTATGGGATGACCTAAAAACTGTGTGATATTGCATACAATTTGTGTACCAGGAAAGATCATTGGCCTATGATAGGGTGGGGGATTTTTTTTTAAAAAAAAGGTGGTAGTTGGATACAATTATTTTCTATAATATGTAGTCGGAACTTGGTTATCACACCAATTTAATACCAGAGGGTGATTTAAAAATCGACCCATAATGCATTGCAATGTGACACATTGTGACTGTACCAAAAAATGTCAGTATAGTGAGAAAATATATTCAAGGAAGTTTTTAAGAACACAAAAAAAATCATGCTCATGCTAAAAATACTAATGATTTGTGGGTTAAAAAGGGCAAAATTGTAAAGTCAGGGTTTTTAGTGCATTTCGATTCACAGCAGCGTGCCGACTTAAAAAAAAGTAAGATTTTTATCATATGAGCCATGGCCTAAGTATCGTAGTGGGTCTAATCTTATATGTAAATTCAATCTGCTCTTGAAAAATTATGGCAGAAAAATACAACACAGTGCCTATGGGGCAGGTGGATACAAACAAATGCACCGTCAGAATAAATGAAAATTTGGAAATAACCTTTAATCAGGATATCTTCTAAGATCACAAAATGTACCTAAACATAGGATTGTGGTCACAGACTTTATGAGGTCATGGTGGGTATGTGGGATGGACTCCAAAACCCATATCATTAGTGCCACACAATATCCCTGGATCTAGTATTATAAACTATTTGCAATACATTCATACCACAACACAGAGTTTACCATTTTGTTCTTAGTTCATAAATTAAAAAGTCACACTGAAAAATTTCAAAAATCTTAAACTTTAAAATAATGAATTTAACTGAAGAGTCCTTCCACAAGTCTGTATCCTTTCAGTCACAATGTTATGAGTAGATCAATTTGGACATTTTATTTTGTCACAGACTCAAACAGGCTCCTGGCAATGTTACTTACTCTACTGCATAAAAGTGTGCTCCTGAAGTCCATGAAAGCACATAATGGGTTTCAAATTTCTTCCAAATGTTTTTGTTTTCAAACAAAAACTTTTGAGCCTAAAAGGTGAGGAAAATTTAAAAAAAGATTATGAATCAACAGATACTGCTATTTAAGAAAAATTTCTCACAAATTACAACAGTAGAATACTGTATACTTAAACCTACAAGAAAAATTGTTTGTTTTTTTTTTTTTTTTTTTTTTTTAATTTTTTATATTTATTGAAAAAAAAACCAGCAAGACAGACACGGTTGTGTGTGTAAACACCTGCACGGGAACATGGTGTAGTCCACTTAACCAAAGCAATCCTCAAACCATTCTAAATGCTGCCAAATCTATTTTAAAACTCAACAAATTTGGTTTAAGCTCATATACAACTGCTCCCAAATAATTTGAACATATATTATCCATCAAAACTAAGTCAGTTTTTCTCATAGAACCAGCAATGATAAATAAAGAACCATGAAGATGAATCATCCTTTTTTATTATTCATGAATTAACATACGTGAAAAATATGCCCATAAAAACACAAACAAGTCTATGAGTTCCGGAAGGATCAAAGTCTGCCGTCATGCTGCCGTATTTGTCAGAGCGGACAGAGCTCCTTTTTGGATGTATATTATTGAAGTTGTGTGTTATTCATATTAATGATGCCGGTGTTTTCAATAGATCCATGTGTGGGTTTAGATGCAATTCATGTCAAGGGCTCATGTTACGTTATGTAGAATAATATACCAGGATATTGGCCACAAGGGAGGCAAGTCTGGCTTTGTTATTTTTTTAACTCACCAAACTCTGTATCTCAAATGTTTATCGCCTTGACTGCTTCTGACATAAAATCATTGGAACCTAGCCTGCCAACCCTTTGTACTGTAGTGTTGCAAAACAAAACATTTCATAACGAGACGGAACAACAAAATGCAACAGTTATTATTCATGTTTGTGGCCATTGTGAGACGTTTAGATGGATGTTCATGACATCATCACAAAAAAAAAAATTCCACTATTGATTTATAAATTGAATAAAGGAGAGAAAGACCAATAAATATCAATGCTGGGGGCGCCATTTCCTTCCAAGTAGGTCACTTACATTGCTAGTAAGATATCACACCACTGAGACACAAACTCCTCCATGATTTCCCTAAAGAATAACCATCCAGGACGATGGCCGCAGCGAGCAAAGTACTCTTTCTTCTGAGTATTTAAAAAATTGCCATAACCCCCTTCTTAGAAATGCATAGTAAAATAATACTCAAACTTTTACGATTTATGTCAAGACAGGAGCGGATTGCTACCACTAAACTTCTCACAAAACAAGGTTAAGTTTAATTTCACAAAACTCACGTAGACACTGCCATAGACAAGCAATTTTTCTTTTCTACAAAGGAGAGTTATTATCTGCAAAATATCCAATGCATGGAAACAACACCAAATGCATTAAAACAGAGTGTTCCACCGTGGTGTGATTAGACATCAGCCCACATTAGCTGGGCCTGCAGATGCCTATAATTGCTCCGATTTTTCAATTTTTTTTCCACATTTTTTTGTTTTCAAACATTTTATCAAAATATGCTCTTTCATTACCATTTTTTGGAATCATCATGGAAAATCTATTCACTTGAGTACAACAAACTCAGTCTTAGGTCAGTGGTTTTTTAAGATGGCTTCCCAAATGATCTCAAAAGCTACTGACTTGTGTCTTATAACCTATACAGAATCTACCAGGGTTGAAAGAGGTACTGAAGTGAGATCTTCAGCCTCATTCCCACAGCACATTCCATCAAACCTACCCCAAACTATATGCTGATTGGCTACAAAGAAGGCTATGTGATTTATTGAGCCAATCAGAACCACAGTAAGATTGGTGGTAGGACTGAAGAGAATTAGACTAATATTTGATAACCATTACACAGAATAAATCAATACTGCTATTGTGATGAGCACTCAAAATAATGAATAGCTCCATTCTGGAACGATCGTCACATCTTATGCTCCAGGAGCATAATCGGTAGTCAAAATCGCATATAATCATGCTAAGTTGTCCCCAAGCAAATTTCACTGCTTGACAACGATGCTCGTATTTCAGTCAACCTGTGACATGGGGTATATGATCAGGTGTTATTGGAAAAGGACATTCTATCTTTCTTAGACAAATGCTTGATCCACTGACATCTTGTATTTTCCTATAACTTTTTCATTGAACTTTGATTTCAATACAACCTGTATTTTGATAAATAATGGGACCATTGCTTTAAACACGGTTGTTTCAAACAAGGTGGTTTTCAATCACTATCTTGCTCTTTTGTATGTTAGCTACCAAGCTTTCATCCTTATTCACACCTTTTGAGTGGTGTTTTGAAAAGAGGTGAACAAAGTGAAACTAGTGTAAAACTAAGTTAAAAGGTCAAAACAGTCTGAAACATGAAAGAAAAAGCTAAAATCTTGACTCTTTGAAACTGAAAAAGAGCTGAATCAGCTAAATCTGATTTCTCACAGGCCTGCTTATTACATTTAAATATTATTTACATAAATTATGAAGTAGCTCATCAAAAGAAATCTCAAGTATGGCCGGATGTGCCTGGTAGCGATCCCTAGCTAAAGCCTGTAATAATTGGTGGTAGTTCCCCATTCCCCGCATTCCATCTACGTCATTACATATTGTCTTTTTCTGTTTTGCATAATTATCAAATTAGATACATATATATTTTGTATTAAAATAATCATTCAAAAACTCTTGCCCTCCTATTATCTACCATGTTTTAATCACTATAGTCCCGTAACAACTCCTAACAACATTAGAATTAAAATCTTTAACAAAAATCTCACAACATGACTACATCCCCAGACATTTACGTAACACATACACGTACACATTCATCTACAAATTGTGATTGCATCTTTATTATTCAGATGAAAAGGAGGCAATTTGGCAAACTAATATGACAACACATTTTTTTTTCAACAAGTCGCTAGCAAAATCCATAACCGGATTGCTTATCTTTTCCTTGTTTTCAGGCTGCCGATCTACTTAGAAGCAGGTTTCTACTGTTGAAATTATTTGGTTCACTAAAAATGAAGCAAAATAGGAAATACTACAGTGACTATAATAGGATATAGGCAAGAGAAAGGCATAACCATATGACAATATAATGTGCTAAAAAAACAAATGTTTATATGTTTGACATACAAATAATACTTTAATTAAACTTAGTAACAGTCCCTTATTATACTGGTTATTTTCGTGACTTTATTTAAATCCAATAGTTTTACACATAGTTTTTCTTACATCTTCTTACTTGACAATGTGTGTAATCAAATTCATGTTTACCAAAAGTCCCCTGTTTAATGTCATTGTTCTCCATTATGTATTAAGGACTGATTATACAGAAATCAATTAAATAATGTTGAAAGGTTCCTAATAACCCGATACCCAATGGCACAACCTGGATACCCAAATAGGCAATAAGTGCCTACCTGTTGAAAGATGAGTAATTGAGAACTGGTTAAGAGATATGCGTTTTTTCAATTGAAGTCACCGGCCCCCGGGACTCCGGGGCGTGCGTAGGAAGTCGGCAAGGCATAGCGTTGCACTTTGTTTTGCTCATTGGCGTCCCCTATACGATATGAAGAATGGTTTTTTCCTACTTCTATCTAATTTCGTGCCCAACAAATTACACAAGCCGGTTCTCGAACCACAAGTCTCGCCTTTGCTTTCGCCTCTTAAAATTTTAAGACAAAAGCAGCCACATCCAGAGTGCCATCACTGTGCGAGTCCATGGTGTCCCAAAAAAGTTGCAACCTCGATAAACTTCAAATTTCTTAACTATTTTACTTCACCACTATTTCATTTGGACCCCACCTAAGGTCCACAAACATTTTCCATTTGTGGAGATATTCATCTTGCAAGTTGAACCCCCCCGAGCATAAGTCAAGATGTTTAGGAGTACACCCCTGGTTTGCCATTTATAGTATTCTTTATTTACTTCCTTCTCTTTCATTTTCATTTGACACCACCAAGGGGTCAACAACTTTTTCCCATTGTGGAGATATTACTCATTGATAAGTCCTCAACAATAGCATAACTAAGATGTTTATGAGTAGCACTCCCGGGTTTGGCATTTTGATAGTATTTCTATCCTCTCCTCTTTCATTTGACACCACCTCTAGGGTCCCACAACATTTTCCATTGTGGGAGAATTTAATCTTGAAAAGTCCCCACATGAGCAAAGTAAGAGATGTTTAGGAGTATCACCACCCCCGGGTTTGCATTTTAGTATTCTATACTTCTCCCTTTCATTTGATCCCACCATAGAGGTCACACCATCTTCCGTTGGGGAGATAGAATTTTTGAAATGTCCCCAACATAAATCATACCAGAGATGGTAGGAGTAAGCACCCCCTGGTTTGCATTTCTAGTATTCTTTATTTCCTGCTCCTTTCATTTGACACCACCCCCAGGGCCACAACATTTCCATTGTAGATATGATTAATCATGAAAAGTCTGCAAAATCCCTTCCAATTTCACTAAATTTAAGTAAAAAATATGAAAATTTTATTCAAATTTGGCAACACTATTTGAAAAAATCATGTGACGACATTTTAAATTTGAGGTCTCCTAACGGTGTCCAGAAGTGGACAATGCCATTTGCGTATTTTCACATTTTCCAAGAATGTCAACAGGCTGTAACCCAAAATACGACACAGAAGTAGAAAAACCATTCATGAAAACATGGGCACTGATCTTACTAGCTATTAATTGAGGTTTAAACCTTTAGGTTGTGGTGTACCTCCCCACCCCCTTTTATAAGTTTCTTCTTGTTTTGTACACCACCAAATCACCCACAGCCTTATACTGCCCAAATCAACACATGTGACCTAATTTATTGTAAGGTAAACAAACCTCCTGAAATCAAATTCTGTTTGAAGGTGTATTATTCCCACTGACCATTGACACCTGAGAAAATTTTGGTTGAAATGGACCAGCATTTGGCATTAGTTTGCAATTTTAAATATCAAAGATGCCCTTTAGTGGCCCACATGCATTTTGACGACACATTAGTATTCACACAAAAGAATGTTACCATATAGTAGTCCTCCATGTAGCGAAGGAATTTTGCATATCCAATGTACCATTTATGCGATACCGAGCAATTACGCATATGTAATTAGATCAATTGCATCAAACAATGCCCCTTTATTGATCCACTTGCACTTTACGGCAATTGTTGATTCATACCAAAGATGTACGGCATAGAGTCTCATGTATCTGAATGAATTTTGCTATCCAATGTCCCATTTCAGTGATAAGCATTATGCATATTGTAAATTAGATCAATGTACAAAAAATTCCCCTTTAATTCGGCCCACGTGCACTTTGAGCCCAATTATATCACCAAAAATGCTTGGCATATTATTCTTTCATGCAGCGAAGGAATTTTGCCTGAATCCGATGTACGGTTTCATAGATAATCGTAATTACGCATATTTATATCTCATTTGCATACCTATCCGCTGTATCACACACGCTCAAATTGAAAAAATGCGCAACCATATAGGCTTTCAGGCAGTGAGGAATTTTCCGTATCAATGTAACCGTTTCAAAATTATAGCATTACTGCTTTTTTTTGTCATATTAATTAGCTCATTTGCATACTTAATTGCCCGAAATACGCCCGAAATCTAATCAGTCGAGACTCTCCAGCCCGCCTCCCTTCCATCCACCAAGTTACATCATCATACGCCTACGCGAACTCCAGAAAACTTGTACACAACCTTGCGGGAAAATTTTCGTAAATTAATGCAAATTAGATACTTAATGTAGGCATATTTTACGCCCAAAATCTAAGCAGGGTCAGAACTCGTTGGACCCCACACCGCTTCTTTCCACCAAGTTACATCATCACATCCCTTACGGACTCCAGATAAATCGTACACAAGCCCGTGAACACGAACGTCGGCACCCAACACCGCCAGACAGACAGACAACAACAACAGACAACAGATCAAGACAAACCAGACAGACAGAGACAGACGGACAGACAAGACAGACCAGACAGACAGAAAAGTGATTACTAAGTCTCTGCGCAAAGTTCAGCGAGACAAAAATGAGCCGGAAACCTGTTGGGAAGCTTTCGCGGGGCACTCTCGTCACTTGCAAAATAGCCGGGGCTGTATGCGGGGAAGTCCGCTCAAAACCCGTCGGTAATCCTCGGGAAGTATACGTATCTGAGGTGAACAAGTCGTTATATAGTATAGCATGTAGCCCTCACCCTCCAATTATTTATAATTGGAGGCTTGAAAAGGAGTCTTGAGCGCGGTATAAAAACCGCCGGTATCCCCGCGCTCAAGACCCCCTTTTTCAAGCCGTTTAATAGTGTCCCTAAAAAATCCCAAAACAAATTCTCTATTTCACCTTTTATTTTTTTTTTTTCCAAAAAGATAAAGCAATCGCAATCAAAGGCAAATGTTTCAGTTTTGAAGTTGTTTTTGTCTCTAAATAATAGTACATGTGGCAAACACAGTTATTGTTGAAGGTATCGTCACCATTGTTCTTTGTTTTTGGTTTCAATATCTTGACACATTCTACCATAAAGGAGTCGTCAGTATGACCTTAAAGCGGCACTGCACATGTTTAACAAAATATGAAAATTTTCTTCATTTTGCTCTCAAATTATAGTATAATGCATTGGAAGAACAGCAGATATATTTTACACATCAAAATAACATACCCAAACCGAATATGGACATTGATATGATGATAAAGACATCCGTATTTGTAGCCAATTTTAAGTTTTCCATAACTTTAACAACAAATGTGTAATATTACATTAATCTTTTTGACTCGTACTCCTGATATTAAAACCACAAGGTTATAGACCGATCAAACAGTGTGCATAGCGTGGGAAAATGCATCGGGCGTGCGTGTTTCTTGGTTAATGCCATTTTTTCGTCGTCCGCTGATTTAATGTCGCCGGCGACGTAAATTATAAATCGTTCTGTTTACCCATAAGGAAGCTGATTTGGTCTTAATCATTCGGGTGAGGGCTTTTGTATATAAACGCCTTGATTTTTCCGTTTCCGTCAAACTCTCCCGTGCAATTTTGACCGCCATGCAGGGCCATGCAGCGACAACTTCCCGTGTCCTCACATTTCGGTCGTGCAAGAAACGTAGAAGAATAAATCCATAGTTTTGAAGCTCACCTCCGCCGGCAACGTGGCCGGTCAGCCCGGTAGGGGCCATGCAGCGCAACCAAACAAATATTTTTAAACGCGGTTGCCTCAACAAAACCTAGCGTTCCACAACACCGTAGCACCCGCCTCTGCGTACCCACACCCGTAGCAACGCGCCTGTATGACGCTGTCGCAGCATCGCAGTCGCACGCAATATAAAATCGTTTAGTTGCAAATTGCGTTACAACTGCGTTGCGTCCGGTTTGCGTCAGAGATGGCCCACGATCATTTGTTTGTTGTTTTCCTATCATTTTTCCTTGTACGTTATCGATTTTGAGAAACCCTCCGTTAAGACACTTCCATTATGTAGAACTATAGGTGGTGAAAATTTTGGCGAATGTTGACGAAAAACCGAATGCGTGATCTGCGGACACATACATATATACATGGATTATCTTGAATTAATAGTAAGATGTTTAGTAGACATCGTCATTGTAATATAGTTATGTAATTTTTTTTTTTTTTTTTTATTTTTTTTTGTTTTTTAGAAGTGTCTTGCCATGATCATTTATAATCATCATTTAAGTATATATAAAGATTGTATTTAGACAACCTTTTATTTTGAAGATACATATAGACTTATTTTGGTGTTCTCAGCATTCTTGTTGGTATTAATAAACTATGAAAAGAAAGTCGTTTCTTTTATTCCTTTCCTATATCGTCAAGGATAATATTCTATTAATATTGAAGTGATCACAATCTTTTACATTTTGTATAGTCTTTTAAAATTACTAGCCGCAGTGGGAATACTTAGTTCAAAACTATCGTACAGCCAATAAAGTTTTCTCAAAAACGAGCTTGCAACATTGAGGATACTGATTGTTTTAAAACTGAAATTACTGAGTGAACTGAGAAGATAGTTATTAGAATGCAGTCGCGATGATAAGTTCCTTCTATAGAATTTTGAAAAGTCGGTGAATAGATATATCAAGTTTTTTAGAATGGGGTCCTCGGACCATTGAAGGACGTCAATATGATGTCATAAATTATAGTCATTTTCCTTTAATGGACCATATTAAACTTTTTCGCGTAGGCAACCTTGATGGAATATGATGTAATTAACATTTTTATTGAAACCGACATTTCAACATTTCAGTAAGAAACATTACATTTTGCACGCTTTATTTATCTCAGGATCTCTCGTTAAATGGTCATGACTCCCCTTTTGGTTATTCTTTATAGGCATGAATTTTTGCATTTATACTTGATCAACCAAAATTCAATTGGTAGCAATTTGAGAAAAACGTAAAAACTTTTGTTTCACTGAAGGCCCGTTCATTTGGCAGTTGCTCCATACACCATTTTGCGGCATTGCCGGAAATTTCTTCAGGCTTTTTCCTCCAATAGGGCCTACCTATGTTTACACGTGTTCCCGCTAAGGATTTTTTTGCCGGGGGGGCATTACAATTTGAAATTGGTAGTATGTCGGCGCCAAGCGCCGGAATGTTCAAATTTTCTTGATCAGTATCACACTTGCTAAAATTTACGTTCTTCAAAGTGGGTCTAAAGAACTGATCATGTTAAAAATGAGGTCTTGTGAACTGCTGGAGGCCTGAAAAAGGGGGTTTGACCGCTGGAACATATGTACCTGCTCGTATAATGTAAGTGAATCCCCCTCGGGATTTTTTTACTTTGCGTATCAACATAAAGAAAAAATACAGCTTGCTATCGCCAATTTAATTGAGTCATCTCAAAAAGTGAATAGTCATACCTTATAATCTGGATATAACTAAACCCTTTTTGGGGTGGGGTTGGGTAGACCTTGTGCCATTTCGCGACAGACTGTCTCAGCGGGACACTGGTTTTACAACTAAGCTTGGTTTATACCCATGCAGGGTGATACATGGTGTAGAATAGTCGTGAATTCTCCATTAAATACATTCAAGAATCCCGGGTTTACAAACTTGGCAATTTCTATCAAGAACTGAAATTATTTTTTCAAGTAACCATTTTTACTCCAGTGTCCCTCCTCATTCTGATTGGTAATTGAGGATCACCATTTGAAATGCTCAAATTAAGCTACAATGGTTTTATTCAGAATACTAATATCACTTTTCTTTGTTATATGTTTCAAATCGCCCAAAAGTCGTACTTTTTTTGTGCACAATTTTAAAAAAAAAAATATTCCATGAAAATCATAACTGAGAACTTTGTTGACTTTTGCTATATGGTCAACTTGCACCTGTGAAATCTTGATTTCAGACACCCCAATAAAACCTTCCCCAAAATCATTTATTTTGTCCCCGTTTTCTGAATGCTACCAAATTGAAATGATTTTTCTTGGCCTGGTATGGTTGTAAGCATTTTCAAAACAATAGAAAAAAAAAATTCGTTTTTCCAAAACATATAAATAGCGTTGAGCGACCAGCCGACCCGTATTTCTCTTAAATAGAGTATCTGACTCAGATCTACCCCGCACGATACTTTGCACAATTACTGATGCTTGCGACCATTAGGCGCTGTCAGAGATGAATGAGCAATGAGGCATGTCGCATTATTTCGTTTTCGTCAACTTGTCAATTGAAAAGTTTTTTTTAAATTAATATCGTCGTGTGCTTGTATAAAATATAACCACAGATGTGTCAATTTTATGTTTGCTGGAGGTGGACTGATGATCAAAAGATCTCAAGTAAAAGTCTCAGGAACTGCATTTATTAATTTTAGCTAGCTGGATTTTTAAACGCGTGCTGTGGGGGGGGGGGATCATTTTCCATCTGCAGGTATGTCAAGACTGACGTGATCATGGAATTGACACCGTGGAAATAAAATTTTTATAAAATCGTGGAGAACTTGCCTGCTTAAAATCTAGATATTAATATTGCTTTCGTGATTTTAAGCTTCAACACCTATTGAACTCGAACAGACAAATTCACTTCCTGTATCGCTATATTGCTGTCGGGCTGGGAACACCCCTCAGACCTGGGCGGGGACATGGACTGGACTTCTAACAATTTCCCGGGTTGGTGCCGGGAGTGCGTCTGCAACTCGACATAAAATGTGTCCCGCAGTAAGGAATTCGGCGGTAGTTTAGCGGGAATTTGTCGTTTTTTTAATCAATTCATGCCGACTCCCCCCCGCCCCGGGACGCTCGGGGACCGTGACCTTCAATTGACGAAATATAACCAGTCCTGCACATTTAACAAAGAGCACAAACTAAAGGACCGCATACCTCTATTTGTTTATTTTTTTCTTCTGTATATTTTCTTTTTTATCTTTTCCCCCACGTCTCAGAATATTTAAAATGCATTGCAATCTTTCAAAATCAAAATCAATTTTCAAGTTGTCAATCTTGAATGAGCTTAGTGTTATCAAGATACACCAGAGTTACCCAAAGGAACAAAGGAATCAGCTTCAGGAGTACAAGCTATGCAATTTTAAAAAAGCAATGTTTATTTCTATCACTTTACACGACACTTGAATCTTAATGTCTGCCAAAGATGTCAATGGTGTAGAGAAGCTCTTGTAGAGTTTTGTCTCCTCTCTTCTTTTTAGCCACTTCAAAAACAATATCAGCGATCAAAAATGTTCTTATCCAACTGATTCCTTGTAGAAATGATGGGCTTGTGCCAGGAGTGACTGCAACATGGAAACTCATGTAAAGTAAAATAATGCAATTGTTTGGATGACACTACCTACATGGTTGTTCATGGGGCAAGCAAACAGCTTTAGTTGTTCTTGATATAAATATAGCAAGTCTAAATATATACCTTCCCTACACAGAGCAGGCTAGAAGTTTAAGTGGTAATAAAGGATTTAAGTTAATATTAGATGCAGACATGGCAAAACTCTCTATAATATAATTTTACACTAAAAGCATAGAGTTGCAAGTTGATATTAAGGTAGGATTATCAGCAAATCAAAGTGTTTCTATTTTAAGTTTTAGATGATTCTATTTTTCTCCAAAAAAAATCAAAATTGACAATAATTTTCTAGAAGCTAAATTTAACCTTTGACCTATAATAACGGTTTTCAGCTTATGACTCTGTAAGTGTGAGTCGGAGATTGCACAAACTATACATTTTTTAATGCTTGTGACATACCAACAATTTGGTATGCATTTCAACAAAATTGGACTGCAATTTTGACCCCTGTATAATCTTTAGGACCCCCTATCTCGCTGAAGCTACCCCTTCAGAAAAGTCATAATACATTTTTGTGTATGTCATAGTATGAGGTCCCCCCCCCCCCCCCGATGATACCAACCAATATGCCCTGGATCACCCACTACGGTTGTTGGGAGCAGCACTTTATGCTAATTTTACCTTTGCGTAGTGTGCATTACTAGCAAGCGTTTGTGCATTTACGCGAGTTTTTAAGGACGGTCGCGTGCATTGCATTTTGCTACAAACACTTCCAAAGTTCATTTGAAAATCTCTATTAATTATCATTCTTTGTCACAGAAAGCAGGATTGAACACGGCATAGATTTGCACAGCAATCTTGTCATACATCACTATGGTAACATCCAATGATTGGGGGGGGGGGGGTTGTCAGTGTAAAAATGCATATTCACACACATCGCCCTCTTTTTAGATATCTTGGCACTATCCCTAAGATTCAGACAGCACATGGACAATTTCATATCATTTGAATGCACACAATGGTGAAGTAATTAACCTTTTCAAAGATTTTCAACCCTAGTATAGATCCTGTTATAATTCATAAGTCAGTGGTTTTAGGGATGGCTTCCCACAAGGCATCTGAAAACCACTGACCAAAGACTAAGCTTGTTTGGACTCATTTGGATGCAACACACTGCTGACTCTGAATGTGGTCATTAAAGGTGCAACGAGACATTTACAGATTAGACACTCAAGAGATTCCCTACCTTTTACTTGGCTACAGAAATAACTTCAAATGAAAACAAAAGGTGATTTGTATATGCTTATATTTCAATAGAAAACAAAGGCCGAATTTCCTATTTGCTTCTATAGGAAATTAGAAATTTCACAATTTTTGTACCAAAGAAACATTTCTCAGCTTAATCCTTTCAGATGGGGATATTTTTTATATAGAAAGCTTAACACCAGTGCAAAATCAGAATTTTCATATTTTTAGGGACATCTGTTATTTGAAATCATTCGTTGCACCTTTAAAATGCATAGAATTTTAAAAAAATGATCTCTGAGCTATCTATTTGCCTGCAGGACAAATAGAGGTACGGTTGGCCTCATGATCAGAGAGGTACAGGTTCAAACCCTAACTGAGACAGTTGTGTTACACTGTAACAAAAATAATTGTCATTTTTATAGTATTTTGCTTCAAGTGTTTTGGGAAGACTATAAATGTGCTTTGTTTCATTCTTCTTGACTGATTGTGTGTATTGCAAATCATAAATAGCAAACACACAAGACTGCATTGGTGGTTAACTTTATAAGAAATGCCCATTATGTAAACCTTTAATTGACAATAGTCATTTATGATCAATTTAACCTCTATAATACAGGCTGTTTAAGCAGGTGTAATGTGCACTTTGTGATAAAAGCATGAAATTTTCCACAGAGATAAGTGTGCACATATGCAATAATTTTACGATAGTGTGCCACAGTTTTTGACCTGTCCTAATATTGCCTGGTAAGGCGTTCAAAATGGCACCCTAAATAGCCTAAAATGACAAGTACAAAACCTGAAAAGATGTCATTTATCAGATGATATTGGACGTATTTTTTGATCAATCTCTCCGATCTGGTAATGTCTTCAGTTTCACTGATGCATTCATAGAGGGCGCTTTTCAAATTGCCGCCCAAAATCCCCAATATTCAAGCCAGAGAAGTGGGCGGTGTGAGTGCAACCTCTAATCGCTACACCAGATTGTCCCATGGTCAATGTTTCAAACATCCAGACCAACTTCTTATGCCATGGATGCCATCATCCCATCAGTGCCTAGGGGACCACTCAACCATCAGTGACGTACCGAGAAGTTATCCAAAAGGGAAACTTCCTAGTCGCCGCCAGAGTGGATTTGCCTTTACAAAATGCTTGACGCAAATTGCCGAAAACTTGCCAAATTGTCATTAATTTGCCAACTTTTACGTCTAAATTGGTCCAAAGAAGAGGGATAAAATACATATTTTGGTCCATATCCGTCCCACTTTTCAAACAAGAGCACTTTTGTGTCTCCTGCCCCCCCAGTCGGTACAAAAAACCACTGAAAACCATCGATGAAGTCATCACCAACATCCGAAAATGCAGTAAAAGGGTGTCCCTTTTCATCATAGGACTGACTTCATGCACGGGATGCTTTCATTTAATCGGTACCACCCATTTATAATTGCCGTTATATTTGTCATTGTATAATGGGTACCAGCATTATTCAATGCTGGAAAGTAACAGACCTCGCTTTGCGGGAGGATTGGCCAACCCCCCACAGCAAAATATACGGAGGAGTCTGGCCCAAACGCTAAGGAAAGAGAGATGGGCCCTCCGCGCACGAGCTTGCTCGACAGATGATTTTAGTTTAAACTTTTTATGTTTTTATAAAAAAAATAAAAAAAATAAAATCAGTAAAATTTAATTTCATAATTTTATTCAGAGATTAGGCATCTTTTTTGCAACAGGAGGGTGAAAGGGTCTCCTTTTTACTGAAATAGGTGCAAGGTGTTTTGGGTGCAATGAAAGTGTCAGCTCTATGATGCCAACTTAATGGTAATGATTGCACGAGTGGTCCCGGGCAGCATTGATCCCACTACCTTATGAAAGGATGACTTCTGTCTTCTGTCATGCAGATCAACAATAGACCATGCAACTTACTTACACAGAGCAGCAGGACTGCTTGTAAGGAGGCAAATGAGAAGGGTTGCACTGTCCCCTTGCAGACATGGCGGCCAGCCTCATTCAATATAGCAACTCACCCAAATATCAAAAGAATTTAACAGAATAAGGGAGTGCAAACCACAAACCCATTTGGGGTGCTTTGATATTGGTCGGTCGCGTTATTCATGACCTCGCATACTAACCCTCGTCCTCGTCCGTTATTAACTAACCCAGAAAAAATCAGAATAACCCTTTACAGGGAGTTGATTCTTCAGCTCCAACGGTTTTGGAATCAGAAAATATTCCTTTGACAACATAATCAAATATTCAGATATTTTTTGTCTTTTCGTGTTAAACCAATGGCGATGTCTAAAATTGGGATTTCTTGGCCGCCCTCCCATGTGTCCTTGTTGACATTACCACTGCATGACACAGTATGGCAAACCTGGCATCAAGCACTACTGTTCCAGATGCATGCCTGGACACTACATTTAATTATACTGTTACAAATTCAACTTGTCCACAAGACCACCAGCGATGGACATTAAGTAGACAAAGAAATGGTGTTCCAAGGATGCGTTCACTTTGTTCATCCATGACCAGTTACAGATACAATTTCAAGGAAATCTGTTTATGTATATGATCTCACTATGCTAAAAAACACCGAGCGGAAAATAAGACTGATTTCATCTCCTACTAGGAGTAAAGCTGGAACAGGTCATTCTCCTTTTCAATCAACAACCTACCGTAACTTTGGAACATCACTGTGCTCAGCAAGTGCATCAACTAATCCGTACCGTGTATGCCCCAGGAATTAGAACACATAACACTCAATTGTTTGATGTGAGTCATTGCAAGACCTCGTGATCTTTTAGTTAGTGGTACCTACACAGTTTGAGCTTCCTCTTAGTGCTTGTAGGCATACTCCTATAATCTTAGAGAAAAGCGTCAATTAACCTATATGGAGGTTAGAGCCCAAATTAAAATCCCATCCACCTCACGTCAGCACAGAGATCAGTGTCAGTCTCAACCTAAAATCCAACACCAACTGCTCCTCTGAAAGGAACTTGTTTCATCTGCCCTACCAACTTAGACTATTATTGCTCACTGGGTAGCCAAGATGCCTGCATGAGAAAAGGCTTTCGACATTCTTTTCTTTTTTTATTGCTGAAGTGAACATACATACATGTATAGTCATGACAAAAAGTGGTAATGTAGAGGACAAAGTCGTTCTAAAAAAGAGTTAGGGCCGTCCAATGATTCAAAAGCACAGCTATTCTGTTCAAAAGGAGGCGAATTTCTTGAACTTACTGTCCAACAGTGCTGCTGGGATGTTTTTTTGTGTCACAGAGTTATAAGGATTAGTCACCTGCTTGGGTTCTGGATGGTGGTTAAGCACTTGGTCCTGACTATGGACCCCACTACCACTGTGAGTGGTGATCCGACATATGACATATATGCATGTAAATCTCTTGAGGTCCAATGGGCACTGCTTGTATGCATCCTCCTCCACAGTGCGGTAATTGCAGGCAACTTGGCGCCTGTGGCGCAAGAAAGCAATTTGAGTTTTGATAGGGCCTATTTCTCATCTATTCCTATATCTGTAACAGCCTTTTCTCTAGGTATTATGCTAATGTATACACACAAAGGGTGGCTGCTTCACAAGGCCAAAATGTTGGAATGGGTCTGTTCTGACAGCCGAACCTGTTAGTACAGAGATGAACCCATTCAGCTTATCTCCAATGAACCCCTCTATTACCTGCTAAATGGAGCGAGAAGGTCTTGCAAAAATGAAGGATTGTCTGTTTTTCACATTCACCTTGATATTTGGCCCCCACTTCAAGGTGTCCCATTCAATAAGGGGATAGGCGTGAATGGCCTCAAATTCAATGACAAGAACTTCTAATGCATGTTGTTGATATAGCACTCTCATCAATATGTCAACGGTAAATTAAGTGGGGTCTGTATACACATATAAAGTAAAGCATCAGTCACTGGCATTTTTAAAATGCCCCAAGTATACTCTGTCAAAAAAGACCCCTCGCTATTGCCTTTGTAGGCTTAACTGGTGATAACGAATGTTTCTATTTGAATCATTATGCAATGCTCTCCTCAGTGATTAGGAGTTTTATAAAACACTCTCTGTCCTCCTTAGAATTCCTTTGTCGATACAAAACAAAAGATAACGAGCCTAACAAGATGACAATGCCTTGGTAATTCCAGAAAAAGGTGGTTTAGTTTTACCTTCAATCAGTAAATGTTGTACAGAATCAGCATGCTCAGATTTTGCTAAGGAACGCATGATTGGAGTGTTAGAGGCCCTTTACTACATTCCGTCAGTTATGGTATTTTTGCACAGTTGTATATCATTTTTGCTTATCTCAGAATGCTCATATGATCCTGAAATATGAAAATATCACCAATCAAACAGGTTTCAGCCTACAAAGTGGTAAGAGAATCCCTTTATTTACGATATTATGGGATTTGGCGGCCATTTTGAAAGCGCCCTCTCCTGGCAAACCTGGACAATCCAGAGCTGGGCACATATCTTAAAAATGTTAGTAGTCTTAGCCATGCTACACCTGTGGAAACTTGGTACTTTTATCACCAACAGTGGCACATTCATCATATATAATAGAGAGCTTAAAGACTAACAGCTTAACAATAGGGAATCCCTCTCCCATGCAATTGCTCTCATCATAACCATATTTATATCCTGCGGGTGCAGCCGCAAGGGGGGGGGGGGGGTGATATACTGTCTTCTCTCGAATTCTTTCTTTATTTCTTTCTTCTTCTTTCTTGCTTTGTACCTTGCTTCAAAATGCTACTAGTGGCCAAACGGCGGGCGATATTTACCAAATTGGTCAGAAGAACCCACTTCACGCCAAGTTAAAACACCAGGTTGTAAATTTTTGACCGTTGACCATCTCGTAGGGGGGCCAATAGAGTCAAAAACTAAAAAATCTTTTGAGGCCTACTTCTTCTACTGATTAGGTGCGCTACGTACAAAAATTGCCACATGAAGCATCGTCTTTGGTCAGTGTGTACAAGCTGTATACAGAATTAATATCGGAACTCAAAATGGCGGCATTATCTAATTACATATGCAAAATTGCTATAACTCAAAATCGATAACAGACACCTGGATAGGTGATGTCTGGCCAAAAAGTTGCGATCATGTCGAACCGATCACGTTACCGAATATTGGCCATGGGGTCACGTGCAAGAATATGCAAATGAGTAATTAATATGGTCAAACAAACGGCTATAACTCATTAACCAAAGTAGATATTTATGTTCAACTTTGTTCACCAGAACCACTGGAAAAGGCTCTAATACTTGATGTGCACCATTTTGGGAAAAATCAAAAGGTCAAATGGGGTCATCTAAGGGGTCAAAATATAACAGAAGCTTAATTGACCTAAATAGCTATGTCATCTTGTTAGGCACATGAAAGTGAAAAAGCGTCCACAGTGACCTCGCTCTGTGAGCCATCGTTAAGGGGTCAAAGGTCCCAAATACACAAAATATCAAAGTTGCTTATATTGCTAGAATACCTATGTCATCTTGTAGGGCTCATTTTCCCACTCCACGACAGATGAAATAATAGTCTACATGGTAATTGTGTGCCCGCCCATTTCTGGGAAAACTTGATATTGAATGATACCACTGTCATTGGCAAGTCTTTTGTCTACTTCACATCAACCTGACGGGCATAGTATCCTTGAGTCCGTCTAGTTTTTTTATCTTATTTACTTAGATTAATTTATAATTTTTATATGCTAATTTATAAGTAAGTTTAACTCATTCAAAGTGCAATAAATCATAAATCATTGCTACATCCTTTGGGACCTGTAACAATAGATTTGGGGGTCACAGTCACATGGACAGTGCAAGGGTAACCCGCATGATATACCCGTGCTTTCTAAAGCACACTCATGCCTAGTCAACCATCTCCTACCAGCTTAGACAAATGCAAAAAGTTATTCTCCCCTGAGTGAGAAATACACCAACCCAAACATGACCACACGTGGCAAATATCACAATTGCTTTCATTCCCACTTCCCACGAACCTTGGATTTTGCACATTGAGTTACGTTTTTTATTCAGCATTATCATTGGATGCCCTTGCCTATTAGATGTCAATGTTCTGTACACTAGTCCACTCATTTACAGTTGTTATTCAAGTAGAGTGTCCATAAAGGATTTTTGCAAAGGACTCGTCATCGGCTAATGAGACTAGTCTGCAAGTTGGGATGGCAATTTTTCCTTCCAAGATGGACTCTGATAGGTTTATACAAAATTTAGTTTTCCGTTTTTTTTAAGTGAAATCCATTTGCGGCTTTGGAGGATTGACATTAGTTCTATACCAACTAACATATTAACATTGAAAAAAATAATAGCAAGGTTTTTATTTATGTAACACTTTTAAAAACTGTTCCCAAAGAGCTCTGGTCAAAAATGCCAGGTGGTCAGATCCAGGGCCTAATTAAACTGTTGTATCTGACATATGAAGTCAAGTGACCCTCATTTTTTAAGCAATTTGTCATCTACAACCTCACAAATGTTACGAACCCCTGCCTCTATGACTTAAATCTGCCAACTTTTTAAAAGAGGTAAATGTTGTACATCTCAAAGAACCCCCACAAAAACAACCAAAGAATCCCAAGATTTTTTTGTAAACGCAAAAAGGTTCTTTAACAAAACAACATGGCATTCACCAAACGCATGCGTCATCTGGCTGTTGCGTTTGTGAATTGGGACCAAAGACAGGAGGGAACAACATCAATGGGAATTGACTGTGGCTGTCTGCCGATTCCCGTAATCGATTTTTCACACGTTCATTCATCACACTCTCCGTTTGGAGCGTCCGCGGTTGGGAATAAAGGCGAACTCGTATTTACGCGCGGCGTAAAATATGTCCCCGCCGAATTTCAGCGATCATTTGTGAAGTGACAACTTAACTTAACTGCACAAAATAAAAAAATTCAACCTCCGATGTATCGTTTCAGCGAAACATTAAATGTGCCGCATATTTAATTAGCTCATTTGTCTACCTACACCGCATAACTAAACTGCCCATATCATGTTCACACAAACGATGTATGGCATAGCCTTTCATGTAGCGAAGGGAATTTTTTGCACATCCGATTTCCCAGTTTCAGCGAAAAATTAATTGCGGCATATTTAATTAGCTCATTTTGCATATCTAAAGCCATCTAAGCCGAAATATATCATGCCCTTGCTTCAAGTGCGAAAACAATGCATGCCAAAATGTACTTCATGTGCAAAAGACTTTGGCATATCTGATGTACTGTTTCAGTGATACATTAATTATGCATATTTAATTATCTCATTTTGCATACCTAAGCCGCATATATCATGCCGTTTCAAGTGCAACAATGGCATGCCAGATGTCTTCATTGGCAAACGAATTTATGCATATCTAATGTAACCAGTTCAGTGATACCTTTAATCATGCATTTTAATTAGGCTCATTTGCATACCTAACGTCCTATCTTACACGCACGTTCCAATAGCAGAAATGAAATGCAATGCCGTATGGCACTTCCTCCCTGAAGCGAAGAATTTTGTGTGCCCGATAAGTGTTAAAGATACAGCATACAGGGTTTAACATTTTTATCACGGAATTCCAGGGTCAACATTTTGCTCACAGACATACGGACATACCAGACATATACGGACATACAGACATACGGACGGACGGAGCCCATTTCATAGGTCCCGTTCCGAACTTAGTCGGCGGGGCAATTAGCAGAGCTTCCGACAGCTAAGGGACCTAACAACGGTCCCATAATGCCGTGGGCACACAGCACCCCGTATGCGAATGTCCGATCACGTGCAGATGGCATACCAGATTCATAATCATATCAAATAAGTTTGCCGCTATCGTCCAATTGCAGCGCTCTGTGGCAAGTCACCATTTGCTGAGTCACTGTCAGGGGCCTGACAAAGAACAAAAGGTCCAAGGTCCACATGAGGTCACCAACCATGGACAAATACCTAAGGGCCATTGTATGCAGTGTCATGAAAATTTATCAACTATTTGGAAACAGCAGGCAATTATGTCTTAAGGTTAACATTTGGGTTTACATTTGAGTCATTTTACCACAGCATACACAGTGTCAGACAGGCAGACTTTTACATTTTTACCTTTTTGTCTACTTTTTTCAACTTGTCCTCACATAATCTTTGACCTTTGCATGTAACCTTTGACCTCCTCAACATATAAGGGATCCCCTGGTGCACCATGACACATTGGTGTCGCAATTGAACATTCAAAACAAATTGAAGTCAATAAAAAAACTTAAAGATGCATTTCGTGATTTCAGTAAATTTTGTTTTATTCTTGAATCACTAGATATCCTTGAGAAAAGCTGTATTCCAAAATTTGACTGATCCCGATCTTGCGGTTTGTGTTATGAGCAAGTTCTCGTTTCCCACCGTCCCATAGCTACATGTGCTGTAATTTCTGTCCTTTACCAATTGCGAATTTCTTATATATGCGAAAGACCGAATTTTGGCACGTACGGATTGGGCACAACGCTAGATTTAACTAAGGCTAATAGCCGGACGCCATTTCTGTGATTTTTGCACTAACTTAGAATGTTTACTATAGTTTTTTTTTCTCACAGATTGTAATGCTTTAATTAACCATCTAGTTGAACACTCAAAAACTTCTGACAGTCTATCACAGCATTGAGCCTTTTGAGATATGTACCGGAAAACAAAATGGCGCCAAAGTACCTATTTTTAAATGAAAAATTATCAACTTTTTAAAAACGGATCTATTGTCCTACAAATATTGTTTGCTATGCCGAGATCTATACAAAAAATAAGTTTCAGTAGAACCTGGGGGTCTAAATTTATATTTTTCTTGTTATTTTACATTAAATTGTTTTATTCAGATGACCTCTTTAACTCCTAAATGGCAACAACAACAAGGGGACAATGTTAAAACCACGTTAACAAGGGGAACATGTTAAGGTGCTCAAACTTACGGAGAGATTCAGTTAATTTTGGCCGGAAGATTGCAAATATAAGAGTCAATAAAAATAATAACAATCTTGACATAGCGCCTAATGCGCAGGGCCTCTATGCACTTCACAAAGAAAAAAACAGCAAAGTAAGTCCTTATCTCATGCGACAGCACCTTCAGAGATTGAAAATCTCAACATTTGTTTAGGTAATCAGAGACTAGGCTGTGGAATTCACAATGCCCCTCTAAACATTTTAGTGACACAACACATACACACACCCTTACATACAAACACGCACACACTGATTGCTAAGTGGTTCCTGCCAGCTATGCTGGCGGCCCCCCAAAGGAAAAACTTTGACCTGTAGTTGCAGCAGGGCTGCGAGGGTTAAAGTAACATATTACTTAAAGTAATACAATATGGTAAGATTTACTGATCACATTACTGTGAGAAATTTAAAATGGCCGTCATTAGTTTTCAATTTTTCAGCTTGGGCAAAACTCGTGCTTGCATTTCATGCCTTGTCTATTGATCAATATGTATCCTAATGGAAGTTAACAAGCATAAAATTGATCTTTCCATGGCAAAAATTTAAGAGAATCAAAGGTATGATTTTGGGAACCCGTACTCTCTTTTAAGATCAAATTGAAAACCAGTTTAAAGTGGCGAACCAAGGCTCATGTACCCAATTTTTGTTCATCCTTATGCTTAAATATACAACAATAAAGGCTGTCACCACAACACTTTATTTATAATATTCGGCATTTTGCCTGCGAACCAAATTTGCTATATGCATAAATTCAGTGGACGCCTCCAGAACATTGGGGAACGATTTTATGGGAAGAGTATGATTGGTGCAGGAGGAAACTGAAGTGCTCGGAGAAACCTGCGAGGACGAGTGTGATCAGCAACCCCATTCACATACACACTGACTTGACCGGGAATAACCCGGGCCGCACTGGTGAAAGGCTAGTGACTCGACCTGCGTACACCAAACAACCAACTCGCCCTCCCCCTAAAACGTCAATAACAATAACCGTAAGAGACGCAACATTGGCAGGCTCACGCGAATGTAGCAAAATGCGGTATAACACTATCGCTTCAACCTCCCAATACGTCAATATGCAGCGGCGTACGACCTGGGTTCAATTGTCCAATTGAACCCAGGCATGATCCAATTAAATTGCTTACATTTTCACAGCTGTTTATTCATCCTTCCATTCTTAATGCCAGTTGGGATTGGCATTCTGCTTGGAAACAAATTCCAGGCTATCATAACCTGGATTGTGAACTCACATTTATACAAGTAATGATATCCACCAATAAAACAAGTCACAGTATAGGCTGAATGGCTAAAAAATATCAACTCGTCTTAAATGTTCAATTTTCCCTTAGGATTCACCATCAAAGCATTGCCTAGCCAGGGGGGTGCGGGGGTGGCGACGCACCCCCCCAAACTGACAAAGGTTCCGCTTATGATGTTGTGAAGGTCCGCTTTGCCATGTTTAAGGTCCGGGTTGTCAATTAAAAGATTTGTCTTAATGGTTGTGGTGCATGGGATATGAATGACCAAGCACGACTCATCAATGGCCCCCATCACTGTTAACCATCGCAATTACGATTGTCGTTGTTACTATCCTTTTGTTTTTCCTCAGCTCAACGCTGCGACGAAAGTTTTTCTTCCCCCCCCCACCCCCCCCCCCCCCCACCGCTCTCCCAGAATTTGCAAAAAGACGACGGTGAAAACTTGTGGTCAAAACGTGCGAGAGCAGCGAGCCGAAATTTTTTTTTGTTTGGTACGCAAAAGGTCCACCTCTGGCAAATCCGACCCCCCCGCATAAATTCCTGGCCTAGGGCCTGCATCAAGACATGTATCTTCATTGTTACTGCATTCCCAGGTGCATTAAAGACACTATCAGGAATCACAACGAAGACAAAATATTTTAATTTGCAGGCTCGTTTTAATAGAAGAATAAGTCTGTAGGAAATTCGCATAATTTTTGTTTTCCAAGCAAAAATATTGATAGAAAAGGAAGAACAGTAGTTCAAAGATATGAATCTCCTCAATAAGTGTTGTAGTAAATTGTCCATACGGACAGTAAAACTAAAATATAGATTTTGTAGCTTTTGAGTCCTATAATTGTGGGTTGTTAGGTACACTAACTTACGTAGTGTCTAACCGATCACCCTAATATCTGTTATAAACCCGATTACCGATTTTAAAATTTAAAATCGGTTATTCCGATTCCGATTTTTTTCTGTGTACATTTTTGGCGTTATCATCGCCGTTTTTCGACAGCCAAAAGCTGGCAGAAAGTAGCAGATCGATCTAGGTAAGCCCTAAATCGGTCGAAATCGTAAGTTAGGACAACATCCACACTCGTGTGTACTAAAAATAATAAATTGAGTGTTTCAGTTTCGATTTATTTTCACAGCAAAAACATCAACCGTTTGGACACACCTTTGGAACAATTTTAATTCAGTTTGTCCCTCTTTTCTTGTAATTTAATCGGTATAGAAAATCGGTAAAACATGTTAATTTTGCCGATACCGATTAGGTCATAATCGGCCCGATTTCGAGAATACCGATCATATCGTTATTCTCTACTACCGTGTTGTTCCTAACGCCCCTGCTCTAATACCCGCCCTACCATTTTGGATAAAACAATTCAAGAAAATGAGTTAGCTTACCTAAATCGCATGATTTAATGGCCGGGTGAGGCAGGACTGTTGGTAATCCGTATCATAATCGGCTGTTGTCATCATACTTTCTACAAAGTACAAAGTGATGTTTTCGTGTATGGTCGCGTTTGTACAACGACATCTGGACCCCCAGTATCTTTTATAAACTGTGTAAGTGTGATTTTTGTGGGGATTTTTGACCTTTCCATTTTTGACGGTAATAAACGCCCTCCTCTTTTTTAAAAATGCACCGCCCCGTGGGGCGTTATTGGAACAATCCGGTATTACCAACATGCCAAATCTAATTTTTGATGATTTTTTTTCGATTTTCTGGTTGAGAAAATCACTGATACTAGTGTCTTTAAAGATTTCATTGTATGCATCCCTATAGCAACTCACTTTTGTTATTGGTTCACAAGATATCACACTGAGAAAGTCTTATTTCCAAAATTGAAGTTGATACTGTTGGTGCATTTTGATGTTATGACCACATGTTTGGTATCACAGGCCATGTGTTGTAATTTCTGTCCGCTAATTATGAACATAAATATGTTTTCTTCAGAGCAGATGCAAATTTGCACGTAGATAGGCACACATACGGTAAATAATTTTTTAAAAATGAGTATAATTTGAAGCAAAATCTTTAGAAATGTTTTCCAGTCAACCACAGGTTCCTGCCCGACCAAATTCTGAGAATCCCCAGGGAACTAACTTTTATCCTTTGTGTCATATTGACAATAGTTTTCCTTACAAACAAATCAGAACACACAAACAAATTATGATTTTTTTCCATCTCCACAAAGCTAATCTCTGAATGACAATTGAAACCTCTAATTCAAATGATTTAATAATAAAACCACAAATTTTTTATTTTTACTTAACATTCCGATTGTAATTCACAATTAAGCCCATGCAAGTGAGTTTTTGTAATTCACAATTTAAGCCCATGCAAGTGAGTCTTTTTGCAAACCCATTCTCAAATTATGCAATTTTACACCTTTTTGTTAGAACATGGGAAGTTGAATATAAAATCTGGAGCATAATCCTATTTTTTAGAAGAAAAGTATACCTAATAATTGCATGTAGAAATAATATCACTTGAGAAATGAGGTTTCCAATTTCTTTTTGACAGATAATCTATGACAGGTGATAGTTCTCATATTTTATTAATTAGAAAAAAACTCCTAGTGAATTTTTAAAAAATTGGTTTTGGTTAACACTTGATCAAAATTCTTTTAGAACAGAAATTTGATGCTAACTAGTTAGCGCCCAGTCATCATTATTTTGAATACAGTGATTTTTACCTGCTAATGAAGGCGGCTGAGTGCAACCACTCATCAAATAATTCAGGGGTTGTTTCCTTGCTGGTGTTGCTAGAAAGGGTGAGATTTTCCATACAAAAATGTAGATTTTTAACACATACATTTAAGTGGATTTAAGCGACATGAAGAATTAAAATGCCCCGGGCTTGGAATCAATCACCATATTCAGGTCGTTGGCTTTTCACAATGTAAGCATGTGCACACACCTTTCGTGCTAATCTTGATAACATAAACATTTATGTCACGACACAATATTTTTTTTACTGGCAAAATTCCACGTTGGTGTGCAAATGTTTACCAATTTAATTAATCTTCTATTGTAACATACTTAAAAAAAAACGCTGGTAAATAATATACATTTCGTTATGTTCAGGAATTGAGGCTTTTCTTCTTCCCAGACAATTTTAAAAATAAATTTCTTTCTATAAATTAAGTTTTTCAGTACCTGTTTTGTTGATACAGTGACAGAAAAAAAGAGTGTCGTCCTCGGACCGCTTGTGTCAACTTAACATTGTGACCTTTGACCTATAAACAATGAGGGTTTGCTGTAATATCATAACCACGTTTGGTTCCAATTGAAACTTTTCAATTAGGTCCAGTTTACATTGTCGCCTATCTTACAACTTGACCTAATATGACCTTTTACCTTGGTATGTGACCTTTGACCTCATCATAAATGCAGGATCCCACATTGCACCTATGACTCAAGTTGGTTTAAATTCCATTGAGTATGCGGATATTATAGGCAAATATGTTACCCCTTTTTACATCAACATACATCAACAGACATCATCGACAACAGACATCAACACAGACATATCAACAACAATTGGAACAAAGTGATCCCTATGTGTCCTTCCTGCCTGACCAGTGATGGAGCTGTTAGATAGGTATTTTATCCAAAAACTCCTGTTTGATGGATGTGACAAATGGGTGCGAAGTTGTGAACGGACACATTTTTAGTGTCTTTCAGTTAATTTAAAGATCATCTAGGACACATAACTCATTGTGAATTTTAGTGATACCAATGCCTTAACAAATAACTGAAATTGGACATAATGATATTTAGCTTTGGAGCAATGATAAAAGTTGTTTTGGATGTGAAGGATGTGACTAATGTCACAGAAGTGAATGGACAAATTGAAATGATTTTGCCCAGCCCTTAAAGATCGTATGATCCTAATGTGTAGGGTACCAGTATAAGTCTTCCAACTGTATTATAATAATATTACAAGTGGAAATATTCATTCTTGTAAACTTCCCAAATTCTAACATTTAAATATGGTGGATGTGAAAAATAGTTAACAGACAATGAGTGCTCGCATCCATTTTGCCTGTAAACAAAAATGAGTGAGCAATAACAATAATGTTTTATTTCCAATAATCTTAGGACTTAAATTAATCAATTGACAACTATTCTTTGCTAACAGGAAATATTAAACGTTGTTTCATAAAAGAACCACTGAAAATGTTGGTAAAAGTGAACGGACAATGTGACATCCAAACATGAATTTGCATGCATATCATACTTAAAAGAAAAAGTATGTCATTATTTTTATCTTAATACACTGTGGGTCTTATCTCTAACACAGATATAATAGAGGATAGAAAATGTGCTTGTTGAAGAACGGCGCTGATAAAAATAACCTGAATTTCCACTTTACAAAACCAAATGGGTCATTTTAGGCACATTATGATATCACAGCACCTAAACATGTGTCATTAACAGTTGGTTAAGCTAGGTAGGTAGAGCTCATAGGGAGGAATGGTAAAACCCCAATAATAATACTCTGATCCCATAAATTTTTGAACATGCTAGGAAGAAAACGATAAATGCAAAAAGTGGCACCTATCATGAAATGGGGCCTATAACACATCCCTGCTCAAAAGGTTTGTCCACCCATAGAACAATTTCTTTCTAACCTAAATGTTATTTCACTTCTTTTCTTACAATGGACAAGGGTTCGGAGTTGACAAGTTGAACGATTCAATCTTTGGGTTTTTTTTTTTCATTCCTTAATGACATCACAATATATCGTCTAAATGCCACACCTATTCAATGACATATTCCTGCTCCATGTGTCGCACCAATAGATCAATAGAATTTACAAAAACTGAACAGACAGGATTTCCAGACCCAATTGACCCTTCATATTTTTAAAGTTCTGGATTGGTCAGTGTTTATACGGTCAAATTATGTGATCATTGCATTTGATTTGTGGTGGAAAATGAATGGATAGATTTTCAAAAAGAATGCCCCCTTTAATTGGCCCATATTGAACCTCTCACCACATGGAGCACACCACAATATGAGCTTGGGCCAGCTGGTTCCTTATGATTAAGTGTGGCCTTTGGTCAGCTAAAAACATTATCAAATTTGGTGATCGTAGCATTTGATTGTGGGCGGGAAAACCAGTGGATAAGATTTCAAAGAATGCCCTCCTTTATTCGACCAGAGATATAACAGAGGAGTAGTCCCATTTCCTGTGAATATCCCAAATTTGAACTGAAGGGAACTGCGACTTTAGGGTAAAAGACCCCCTCTCTGAATAAATGATACTTAAAAACTTTGGTTTTTGATGGTCCTTACCTTTATCATTATCACTTTGATCTCAGAAATTGAAAAACAAATTTTTTTTTTTTCTGTTCGACGCACATGACCACTCTCAGCACAACAGAGTACACCACATATTGAACCTTGCATTTGGGCAGGAGAAAAAACAGTCCCCTAATCACAATGAAAGAATGCCCCTTTAATCCAAACACATAAACTTTGACTTCAATCTGAGTACCAACACTCACAGGGTCTTTGGTCAGTGCTAAAACTGACCAAATTTTGGGTGATGTAGCTTTGATTGTGGCAGGAGAACAAAAACAGATTTTTAAAGAATGCCCCTTTAATCAGCACTTACATGAACTCTCAGCACAAACGAGTTACACCACATCATGAACCTTGCATTTGGGCAGGAGAAAAAACAGTCACCCTAATCACAATGAAAGAATGCCCCTTTAATCCAACACATAAACTTTGACTTCAATCTTAGTACACCCACATGGGTCTTTGGTCAGTGCTAAAACTGACCAAATTTGGTGATCGTAGCATTTGATTTGTGGTGGGAAAATGAATGGATAGATTTTCAAAGAATGCCCCTTTAATTGGCCCATATGACCTCTCACCACAGTCGGCGTTATCCCACCTTGGGCCAGTGGTGGTTCTGATGAAGTTTGCCGCAATTGGCCCAAGCATTGGGCAGGAGAGATACAAATTACAGTTCAACTAACCAAAAGGGAACCCACACAGAACATGAAATATGACCCAAGGACACCAATGACCTTTGACATCATGTGTACCCCAATAAGACCCCTTTGTCTCAATGTATAAGCATACCAAGTATGAACTTGATCCATCACTGCACTAAAAAGTGACAGTAAGTTGATAAGTGTCAACCAAAAGGTAGCTGGATGCCAATGTTGGAACCACAACACACACACAGACAGACACACAAATCATGCCCAATATTAAGGGCTTTTCACCGACGACTAAATCTTGATTTTTGCATCTTTGAATCTGGCATGCAAATTATATTTATATTCTACAAGAACTAGTTCCCAAATCTTTTCTATTAAATTTCACCCGTTTACATCCTACACTGCAATTCCTTTGCAGAAGATTTGCATGCCTACTAGTACCATTATTTTTAAGAACTAATCAGTATATCAATTTATTTTTAAAGAAGCTCTCTGGATCTATAGGTGGAATAAGATCATGGAATAACGATGGAAAAGCTTCTAGCTAAGAAACCAATCTATGACCATCTAATCTACAGTCTATCCCCAATGCATAGAAGGACCAAGCAATTTTGCCCGTGAGCAGTGAAGCTGAGTCTCACGAGACTCTACGTAGGAAACGAAAAACTAGCAAGGAGTAAATTATTGGATTTGACTTGAGATAAAAATTTAAGTTCATTCTACTTCAACTTTTTCACCAACTATTCCAAGTTTATTTTGACAATCAGCCCAGTTTGAAAAATTTGAATTTTGCATTTGAAACTAGTATTTATGTGCAAATTATGTGTTGGGTAACATTTTTAAAATTATAAAGTTTTCAAAGTAATGAGTAAACCTGAATCTGATTCATTGAACGACATGATTAACACCTTAAATTTGTTGATATTTCTAACACCAACGCAATCATGCAAGCAATCGTAACTCAATCCCTCTAATATTTTTCTCTAGTTAGTTTAACCTGGAAATTTCCACACCTAGCTCCCATCACCGTTTAAAAGTGTTCTCACCTGAAGCTGAAATGGCATAACACCTCTCATTATACATTACACAACCAATGTAAATGCACTTTCTTAGCCCGCTGAAACAACAATAATATTGACCGACCGTGCAATATACCATGTAAGGTTTATTTTCTCCTACCGCCAAGAATAAGTTTATTTAGAACTAGCCCCATTTTCCTTCCTTATGTGTATCATGTCTAGGGATAAGGTTCCTGGCATAACTTGATTTGTCAAAATGCTTCTTAAATTTTGGTCTGGTTGTCCTGCTAGCTAAAAATCTTACAAATAATTGCCAAAGGGGTAGCTGAGGGTACTCAACTGCTCCAGTGGTAAAACCATGTTATTTTTGGGGTGAGACAATTTTTCACTGAGAGCAAAATAATTTTGTGATTTTACCCATTGGGGTCCTGCAGGCGATTCTCTCACTTAGGAGTGGTCATTTTTATGCCGAGGGTGGGGTGTGGAGGATTTTACTTTGCTTCTATTTAAAACAAGGCCTTTCTCGAACCACAAGTCTCGCCTGCTTTCGTGCACAGCTGTAAGACAAAGAGCAGCAGACCAATTGCAATTGTAATGGAAATACAGGATATTCCCAAAAGGTTGTGCAAGCGATACAGTGGGGGATTGCAGATCTCTTCCTCCCCAACACCCCACCCCCTCCCAACACCCCGCAACAACCCACCCCCTCCCCCCAACATCCTGCAACACCCCACCCCACTCCCACCATCCCGCAACCACACCCCACCCCTCCCCAACACCCCACAACACCACCCACCCCCTCGACCACCACCCCACCCCTCCCCCACAGTCCGCACAACCCCTCAACAACCCCACCCCCCCTCCAACCCCGCATCACCCCACCCCCTCCCCACACCCACGCAACACCAACACAACCCCTCCCCAACCCCCCTCAACACACACCCCCTCCCCACCCTCCAACATGCCACCCCCCCTCCCCACAACCCCCAACACGCCACCCCCTCCCCCAACAACATCTCCACCCCCGGCCCCCGCCTCCCGCCCCACACCCCCCTCCCCAACACCCCACAACCCTGCACAACCACCTCCCCAACCCCCACAGCACACCGCCCACCACCCCACATCCAATCCCCCCACGCCCCTCCCCGCATCCCGTCTCAACCGCCCCCCCCCCCCCGCTCGCCCTCCCCCCCTCAACCCCCCCTGCATCCGCCCTTTCCCACCACCCACCTCCGCCCCACCGAGCCTACCTGCACTCCCCGCCCCAGCACCCTCCCCACCCACCCGGCTCCGACACCACACCCCTACCCAGTCCCCAGACTCCCCACTCCACGCCCCTCACCCCCTTATCCCCCTCCGCCCACTCTCCTCAGACCCCCAGCTGCAAACCCCCATCCCCCCCCCTCATCCCCCCCCCGGGCCTCCCCACTCTCCCCGCCTCAACACCAACGACTCCCCTCCCCCCGCCGCCCCGTCCTCCCCCAACCAGATGGGGGTCGCTCCCTCCCCCCCACCGCCGTCTTCCCCCGCCCCCCCACCCTTCACCCGCAGGGTCTGGATTTCCCCCACCCTCCTCCCCCTGCTCGCCCCCCCCATTTCATCGCCCAACCTGCCCTCCCCCCCCCCTCCGGCCCTCCAGCCCACCGTCCCCATGGGACCCAACGCCCCCGCTCCCCACCCCCCCTCCCGCCGCCGTCGTCTACCCCACCCGCCTGCTTACCGCTCAGGGGGAGTTCCTCGCCCACCCCTCCACACCTCTCGCCCCCCCCCACACGCCCCCACCGCCACCCCGTCCCCTCCCTCCCCTCCTCTCCCTTCCCCCTGCGCGCCTCCCCATCCCCCCCACCCCTGGTCACCCCCCCCCCCCTCCCCCCCAGATAGTGCCTCACTTCCCCTCACCAACCTCCCCCTGTCTCCCCCCACCCGGAGGTCCGCTCCACCCCCTTCCCCGATCCCCGTCCCTCCCCCCCCCACCCTTTCCCCCTCCCCGCCCGCCTGACGGCCCCCCCACAAGCCCCTCCCCCCGCCCCAGCCTCCCCCTTCCGGGCCCCCCTCAACAAAGCCCGCTCCCCACGTCGTTCCCACTGTCCCACCCCGCCGCTCGCCCGGGTGGAGAGAAATCCCCCCCCCCCCCACGCCCCGCAGCCCCCCACACCCCTTCCACTCACCGCTGCCCCGCCCTTCCCTCCTCCCCCCGATAAAGGAGCTCCACGACCCCTCCCCCCTCCTCTGCCCCCCTCCCCCGAGGCCACACAGGGGAGGAGCAGCACGAACAGTTAGCACCCCCAACCCCCTATCTCCCCCCCACCCCGCCGTCCCGCCCCAGCCCCCGCTTCCCGTCGAGGGGCCCCCCCTCCCCAACCCAGCCCCCCCGCCGCCCCCCCTCCCCTATTCCCCCCCCCCTCAACCGGAATACCCCCCTTCCCCCCCTCGCCCGCCCCCCGGAGCACTTCCCCCAAGCTCCCTACCCACCGTCCGCCTTCCCCCCCTCCTCCCCCCTCTTTTCATCCCCACCGCACCCGAATCCCTCCCCCACAACCCCACCCCCCACCTCTCCCCCGCGAGGGAAAGGCGTCCGCCTCCGCCCGCCGCCTTCCCTCCTCTCTCGCCTCCCACCCCCGCCCCCAATGCGCTCCTTCACCCCGCACCCTACCCCATCTCAACACCCCACCCTGCCCATGTTACAACAACCATATTTGCATATCCAATTACCGTTTCAGCGACAGAGCCATGTACGGCATATTTAATTAGATCAATTGCATCACAAAATGTCCCCTTAATTGCCCACCTTCACTTTGGACCTATATTCACCCAAGATTTATGGCAGACTAGTCTTTCATAGTAGCAAAAGGTATTTTGCCTATCCGATTTACCGTTTTCAGTGATAGCAGCCCTTATGCATAGTTAATTAGCTCATTTACAGACCTAAGCCGCATATATCAATACTTTCAAATTGGCAAAAAGATGCGCACCAATACAGGTTTTCATGCAGTGAAGGAATTTTGTGTATCCGATGTAAACCGGTTTCAAAATATAGCAATACGCAAGCTTTATGCATATTAATTGTTCATTTGCATAACTAATTACCCCAAAATATGCCCAAATCTCTAATCATGTCGAGAAACTCTTCAAAACCCCGCTGCCTTAACAACCAAGTTACATCTTATATGCCTTACGGAACTCTAGATAACTTATACACAAGCTGTTTTTTTCTTAAATTATGCAAATTATACACTAATTAGCATATTTTTACGCTCAAATTGCCACTTTGACCCAATTATGATTCACCCAAAAAGATGCATGGCATAGTATTCCTTTCAGTCAGCGAAGGAATTTTGCCTATCACATGTAGCGGTTTCAGAGATACAGTAATTACGCATATTTAATTCTCTTTGCATCCCTCGCCACATGTATCCACACTTCAAATTGCAAAAAAGATGCGCAACCCATGATTGCTTTTCATGCTGTCACCGAAGGATATTTTCCGTATCCGATGTACCGTTTCAAATTAAGGCAATTAACGGCTGATTTTTTGCATATTAATTAGCTCATTTGCTACTTAATTTGCCCCAATACTGCCCCGAACTCTAATCACAGTTCGAGAACTCTCCAGTCCGCTCCCCTTCCACAAGTTACATCAATCATCGCCGTATGGAACGCCAGAAAACATGTACACCAGCCTTAACCGGTAAAATTTTAGTTAATTATCGCAAATTAGATACTTAATAATTAGCAGATTTTAACCAAACGCCCACAATCTAATCCTTTCGAGAACTCGTGGACCCCGCTTCTTCCACCAATTTACATCATCGTAACCCCTACGGAACTCCAGATAAGGACACAAGCACTTGAACACGGACAGGCGGGAAGACAGCCAGCATGACAGACGACAAGACAGACAGACAGACAGACAGACAAAAGTGATTACTAAGTCCTCTGCCGAACCAAGTACAGGCGAGACAAAAATTGCATTCTCCTAATTTCATGATTATTTCTTCTCCATTTAAAATTTGTGTTTCCCCCCTCCCTCTTGAATAAAAAAATGTTCATGTACTTCTCACTCACAATTTTTTTCAATTCCCTTCAATCCTTAATCCTCCTCCCTTCCCTCGTAGTGTACAGAAGCCATGCAAAGAGGCGAATATTATGTTTGTGTAATTGTGAACCACAGATGACATTGGACCTGACATGTATTAGGTAATTCCTAATTCCACTCTCTCCAATCTCTGTGAAGTTCATTCCATAACATTTAATAAATTGATGCAGAGTAGAACCTGAGACGTGGGCGGCATCGGATTCACTTTTATTCTGTCATATTGCCATAGAAAATGCCCTCAACGAATTCCCCTAAAATACGGTTTGGAAATCCAAATTCCCAACTCCAGCAGATCGTGTCCGGGTCCCCCCCCCCCCCCCTATTTTAAGTCGTATTTTTCTTTCTCTACGTCTATCCGAAGACGTATGACAAGCTTTTGGGTAAAAAATGTTTATCCAACCAGCCCTAACAACAAAATTCAGAATTTTTCGTCAAATTTCGCTTTTACATGTTGTTAAACGAAACCGCAACGTCTAAAATTAGGATTTCTTGGCTGCCCTCCCCCTGAAGAAATTGTTAATTGTTTAAAGGTGCGGCCACTATTGGTTCAACACTGCTTTGGTGAAAAACATATACCAAATTGTATTTGAGCAACACTGTTACCAATTTGTGTTTTGTTTAATAGTCCAAGCATAATTTTTTAAACATCAGCACAACATTACAGAGGTTGATGTTAGAAACACAATACACATAAAAATAACTTTGCGAGAAAACAAATATCTAAACAGAATGAGAATTAAAATAAATTACTTGTTTGAATATTGGACTACAAATTACAATGACAATTTACAAATTTTCCAAGATTGGCAATCCCTGTCCGTACCACCGTCGATTTCTACTCCGTAGGGTTTTAATTGTAAGAATAAAAGGGATGATCAAATAGGGTCGGCATTTCCGTAAAACCTGTCAGACTATAGATTTTCAATAGCTTTCATAACGTACGCGGTTAGTCGATAATACTTCGCTCACACTCACTTATTTAGAGAGAAATATGATTGGAAGAAAATCATGCATTGATACCATTTGTCACTGCACAGTGCAATGGTTACTGAGCGTACACAATGTGTTTAGAACTGTCATGTGTGGACATTGACTGATTCATTTGGGCAGGTGCGTGCAATCTTTCCTTAGAACCATTACTGCAGTGAATTTCATGACATTTTCCAAATTTTTATCTAAAAATGTATGCTGTAATAATGTTAGGAATTAGGGTAAAAGTTGCCTATTTTCAGTTTCTTGCTCAGTGGCAAAAACCAATACACTTGCATCAGTGTGACCAGACTCATAAGTCACAGCCCCTGCGGGTCTTGTGCCATTATTCGTTGTCAATAATGTGTGCCATGTGCATTGTTTGGCCAGATGCACTCAAAGAAAAAATATGCAGACATTAACTTTTTCCGTACATAGACCTACAATGCCTGAAAAAGAGAGTTAACATTTGGGTTGTAACATGTTTTTCAATACATTTAGATCGGAACATCAATCAAAAAAACACATTTGTTGTTGGCCTTCACTACACCTGGGGACTTACTGCATTTTTTTCACTCAGTGCATAGGACTTATGTAAGCACTATCAGTGATTTGAAAAATATTTGAAATTTTCAGGAAGGAATAGCTTCAGAGTAAAGGGATAGTACTGAACAATTCTCATAAAGTTACTTTTCAAGCTGTAGGAAGTTGACAGAAATGGAATAAACCCGACAGTGTTTCCAGGATTCGATTCTCCATTCAATTACGTTGTTGTTGTAGAAGTGTCCGAACGGACAGTAATGGACTAAAATCTCCGATTTGTCCTTATTAGGTGCTTCTGTCGGTGATGCAGTTGACAGGGTATGTTAGGCTACCTGTACTTGTTACATACATGCAAAAAATCTGATTTTGATGATTTTTCGATTGCTGATTTATGAAATCACTGTTAGTCTGTCTTTAGAGTTGAGAACCCTTGAACTAAATGCATGAGAAGAAACTAAAAACTATAATTCATAAATATTATACAAGCTGACATTTTTAACAAGGAAAAGCTGAAACACAGCATGAAGTTTAATGTTCTAAGGAAAAATGCACACACATCTGCTCCTAAAATTAATCATCCAAATCACACGTAGGAAGTCATACTAGTTTCCAGTTGATAGTGGAAATAGCCTCGACTTTTTTGTAGGTGGAGGTATGAATGAGGGGATTAGTATGTACCAACAAGCTTTAGTCCGTGTATTTGTGGTATGTTGTGCGCTATAGCCATGATAGCCAACCTGAGAGTTCGGCCATGCAAGTCCCAATCAATAGTCCAAAGCATATGCACTAGAATATTTCAAAGAAAGCGCAACACTAAAATCCAGGACTAGTTTTCAGTGAAAGCAGGTGTGAAGTTGATTTTAGAATAGTGAAGATAAAAGTTCTGCAGTGTAACACACAAGGACTGAAGCCTTCTAAAATGGATGAATATTTGTGAGCAATGTTTAAAACCAATTCGGGGATAGACACACTATGCAGCACATAGGATAAAATACAAAGTATTGGACGACGAACAAACGTAACTATTATTTGTAGTTGGCCAGGTTCTTTCAATAGATCCTCTTTTGCATTGCGAGGAAGAATTAAAAGATGTCCTGGGTATTTCTGTCCCCTTTTTGAGGAATGGACGAAGTCCAAACTCTGCCCATAACTTACCATCAATTGCAATCTACTATAAGTACACCGCATACACTATAACATATACCACCGTGCAAGGTGACAAAATCAATGCATGGTTTTAATATTTTTCTCTTAAAATAAAGTTTATGAAATTTCTTCAATATTATTCAAGAAACGAGGTGTTGATTTATAGTGCTTAAGGGATTTCATCAAACCTTTCAATGCAGGTTGTTCCTAACTCTTGGCTTGATAGTGAGGGATGGAGAGACAGCTTGAAAATGAAAACAGCAGGTCACTACAGGAAGAATACCATTTAAATAAACTGATTTTTGTCATTTCTACAAAAAAAGCAAACAATCAATTTTATCAGCAGATTAATCTGTAGGTACTTGGCCGCAGCCCAGCACTACGTTTAATACCTAAACATACAGACAAATAACATTGGTCTGTGTAGATCTTGTTTGTAATTGCACTCTTACTTAATATTGAATCGCTAATTTCTCTATTGTAAATAAATTCTTGCCAATTTGATGCACATTTTAACAGACGTGATCACACAATTACACGCTGTGATGCAAACTTTAAGAAAAGTTGTAATCATGATCAATGTGTGACAAATACAGATATTGGTTCCTAGCACTTCAGAGATCAAAAGCTCACCGTGATGTTACTACTGGTACACAAGGTTTGCGACAATACTAATAGCGGAATGGCCATAACACAAAGACTTGAAATGCAGTGTCCTAAGGAGAGATAGGACTGAATCAAGTCTTCAATTCCAAAAAAGAATATTTTGAAGCTTCATTCTGCAATTATAATTTCTGGTTTTAAAAAATCGAAATAAGAAATCGAAATAAATCATCAATTAAAAAAAACCTCCCCCAAAACAAACAAAAAAAAAAAATTGAGGGTGCCCATCTTCAAAAGAAACCAATATGCCTTTTAATTGAAGTGGACTTTTTTAGGTGAAAATAATGGATGTTGTTGACATCAGTTTTAGCAGTACAGTTTACTGCCCATGCACCTAAAAAATACGGGGTGGACGGGTGATGAGGGGAAGTGGAGAGGTATGTTTTTTGAAGGGTGTGTTTGGGCAACATCAGCAAAAGTATAGCAGAGTAAAAGGTTGATCTATTTTCAATGCAAAGAAAAGACTGCTTGAGTAATGCTTACTATGGGATCATCCAGTGTGAGAGACCTTTTCCACTTGTTCAAAAGACTGCCGTGCCACACAAACTAAAAAGTTATTTTAATAACTCAGATACTCCTAATGTAAACAAGTGAAAATTGCAAACCACTCCAAAATGAGTAGTTTGGTAGTTTTTTTTTAAAGAGCCAAATTCCACTCAAAAAAGTGTGAAATCACTCTAACACGATGGATTTGCACTTACTTTGGGGTTGTCTTCATTTAACTTCTCAAAATATGCTTTTATCATTACAAGCCAGGCTAATTAACATCAGTGGAATTCCTGATTTTAATTATAAACATTAAAAATGTTTTTTTTTTAAGAGGTGGTCTCCATTCCCCAATCAATGCCAGTGGTATTTTAAGAAATCATGCTTTTTTAAATCCACAAACTTAT